>JACEFZ010002010.1:0-19926 GCA_014155875.1 Cepaea nemoralis
AAAAGGGAAATTAAATAATTTGCCCTTGGGGAAATTAATCCCTTTTCCCGTCTAAAAACCAAAAATGTAAATGAATGTATTGATTGCATTAATATGATGGCTTTAGTCATCCCCGGGAATAGACATTCTTTTGTGAACTGTGTAAACAAGTAACAAACCGCGTTGTAGACAGCCCACTCACTCCCGTAATAAAGAGCGGACATTTCCCCCCTCTTGAAAAATATAGGAAGGTTATATAATATAGCCCCAGAGAAGACCTAAACGGAAGAGTGATGTGTAGACTCTGGGAATAATCACCTTGCCGATGGCAAATTGGCAAACAATCTCGTCTGTCGGTTGGTAACGCTTTGTACGTCATTAGCTGTTAGCTCTTCGCTCACACAAATTTTCCATGGGGAAACGTGAAGGAGCGAATGAAGAAAGAGTGGCAGAATTGTCACAAATAAGCAGGGAAAGCAAACAGAATATGGGTCCAATCGATAATCATTGTCACTGTTGTCAATGTTATATAGGCTTCTGGGGAATATTTTAGTCAATACAACGAGTATCATCTACAATACCCCATGCCGGTTCACGGTAGCTGTGATAGCGGATTGGCTAACTCGCTTGCCTACCGAACAGTTGTCATGTGTTTGAATCTGCATCGAGATAGGGATTGTTTTTCAAATTGTTCTGGCTACCAGGTCGACCACGTGCAAATTTGATAACGACAAATGTTCTGGGAAGTAAAGGGGGCCGGATGACAGTAACCATGATTACCCATCGAGTGTCTTCGAGTGTCCATAAAAATATGTTGCCATCACCATATCCCGGAGAACCGCGGTAGCGTAGTGGATAGAAGCTTCGCCTGTCGGTCCAGTGGCCATGGGTTCGATGCGGATGTTTTAAATTGGCCTGGGCTCCTCGGTGGACACAGCCTAACATGAGCGCCAAGAAATGTCTTGGGGTGTGAAGTTGGCGGGAGTGATATGACCACATCACACATCGAGTGCCGGTTGGTCTATACTGGGTCTAGTTCCTTATGCCCAATGGACCTGAAGGAGTGTACAAGGAGCTATTAGTTGTATTTACTGGCCACATCCAGTTTCTCACTCCAGGCGCGTCCATAGGCTCCTTTGCATTTTTTTTAAAACATCTGATGAACTTGTGCTTATGGGGAGAAGTATTCTGAATATAGGAAGAGGGATTATGAATCTGGGCAGAAACATTATGAATATGGAGATAAAGTATTATGAATATGGAGATAAAGTATTATGAATATGGAGAGCAGTATAATGAAAATGGTGAGAAGTATTGTGATTATGGGGAGAAGTATTATCATTATGCCGAGAAGTATTATGATTATGGAATGAAGTATTATGAATATGGGAAGAAGGATTATGAATCTGGTCATAAAGATTATGAATATCGGACGAGGTATTATGGATATTGGGGTAGAGGGCGTATTATGAATATGAGGCGAAGTATTATGAACATGGTGAGAAGTATTACTAATATGGAAAGAGGTATTATGTGTCGGCAGCATCATGTATCACCTTCCTTTATTATGGATCTTAAACTTGCTTGATTGCTTGCTTGTGTTCGTTGGCTTGAGCTCCAATGCGAAGTCCTGTATGTCGGATGAAGACATCCTGTTGTCCAACATCAGTGTGATGTCATACAGGACATGAGGTTTGCGTGAGTATCCGTTGTTCCATGTCTGGCTTATTGGTGTGCAGACTGGTGGTTCCTCGCCGTATAGGAACTCTCCGACTTCGGAGGAATCGGCGATCTTACTGATTTTAGCCAGGACCCCGAAGGGACCTGTTGCCCAGGACGCTCGACGAGGACGCGTCAATAGGTCTTGGCTAGTACATAACCCGGCCCTGGAGCCTTGGAAACACCTCTGCGTCCCGATCTTAAACTGATATTTATCATTTTTTAACAACAAATCCCATAGCAAGAACGTGTTGTAGGTATGTGAAGTGTTAGGCTTGTCACTATTATTTAGGTCTGAGTGCAGGGACGTATAGGTAGCCAGTCGTCTCCTTCCGTAACGAACAGCATCGGACCCTTGTTCCACCGCTGTCATGCCATTGTCGGCGTAACTTCCCAACGGTTACACTCAGGCGCCCACGTGATATGTGTCATACATCTTAATTTTGGAACTTTACCTTCTTCTATCGTCTGTGTCTGTCCTCGGTGTCATTTAGCTGGTACAGTGGACGCCGTCACTGACCAGTATGGTCACTGCCAAGAAGGTAATGATGACTGGGAAAGTATGATTCGTCGGTCCACAAAATATCAGTTACCCACCAATAATGAGTTGTCAATTGCAGTGAGAAAAAACGTGGTTAATTGCTATTTAGAACCTATACTGTTGTATGTATGTGAAGAATGGACAATAAACAGACAAGCTGAGAAGCATCTATTAACAGTGGGAAATGCAAAGAATACCCCTGACGGACAGAAACATGAACGAGAGCATTTTCAGAAACAAATGAAAACCGTAAATTGATTAGAAATATTAGACGTCGACAATCAACATTTTCTGAGGAGACAGACTTGAAAGCTTATTGGCAACTTGCAAACTTAATGGGAATAGAGCAAAGGGAAGGTAAGAAAATAAAGGCTTGGGTGGCTTGGCCGAATGGCACAACCGGGACAAGAATACAGACCTGATCTACGACTGGTGATCGTATCGTGAGAGATGGCGAATCATGGCCGTCCTCGTTTATCTGCATGCCACATGATGATGGTGATGACAATGGCTGAGTTTAAATAAACGTCATGGTGCCAGTTCTGCTTTCGAATTGGTATTCTTGTTACAGTTTCCTTATTAATGTGCAATACATTTTAGTGGCAAAGACAGCTCGCGCACGAAAGATACATAGGAGGTATAAGAAAAATGAAAATGTGGATGAAAATGCGATTGTGACAAACATGGATGAAAACAGCCCAACGTAAAAATCGATGCAGAGGAAATAATACAGACTTGTACACGAAGCAAACTATGAGAGATGGTGAGTCGAATGGACGGCCAAAGCATCATTTTGCGAAGCTTCACATAAACAGAGATATGGAAGACAGATAAAGATGGGAGTGTGAGGTATGGAGATTGTACAAAGAGGTGATTGTTCTTATTAAAACGAGTTAAATTCCTTCAAGCTATTTAGGTGCTGTTTGCTTGTTATTGTTTTTTTTTAAAACAATATTTTGCAATGAGTGATATGAATACTAAAGTGACTCAATATCTATTCATGTGTCTTCTTGTCTTTGTGTTGCGATCTTATCTTCTTCCACGAGCAACCGGACAGAAGTTGCTTGAGACGTAAAATTTAATTGATTCAAGTGGTATCACATAGCCATCATAGCAGAACTAATTAAATCAATTTAAGTACTATCGCACAGCTATCAATGCAGAAATCATGAAAACAATCACGTGGTATCACATAACCATCAATCTAGAACTCACGTAAACAATTTAAACACACACACACACACACACATACACATACAAACACACACACACACACAAATCCTGAAGCACGAAACTGCAATGGGTTTGTGAAGTATTACGACCATCATATTTTGTAAGACTGAATGCGCGAAGGAATAGGCGTCTTCTTCCCCTCCTCTCTCTCTCTCTCTCTCTCTCTCTCTCTCTCTCTCTCTCTCTCTCTCTCTCTCTCTCTCTCCCTCACTCTCTCTCTCACCTTCTCTCTCTCTCTCTCTCTATCTATCTATCTCTCTCTCTCCATGTCTCTTAGCGGACGACGAGCTCAGGCTTCGAACCCTCGTCCGACGGTGCTCATGAAATTATTAGCGCAAACATCCCAGCGATTGCATCAACGCGCCCGCCATGAAATCAATGACGTGGTTTGACAGAACCAAAAATATAGTAGAACTCATCAAAACAATGACGAGGTTTGACAGAAACAAACAATAGTAGAACTCATGATAACAATAAGCCAAACGAATCATTTATTGTGTCGAGACACTGACATGCTAGAGTGGCTCGTGAGTTCAATAACCCCAAGAGCTATGCCAGGTTTGTCAGGTGACAGAGAAACATTTGCTGCAATAGTGTCAGTCACTCACAGACTAGTGGACATTATATTGGTCTACACCGAGTGCATTTTGGGACAAACTGTTTGGAGATATCAATCTAAAGTGATTGCTGCTTTGTTGAAACATTCAGGTTGACGCCTAAATTGTACGAAGAAGGAGGAAGAGGAGGAAGAGTAGCGGCGGCAGAAGGAAGGAAGGAAGGAAGGAAGGAAGGAAGGAAGGAAGGAAGGAAGGAAGGAAGGAAGGCGCAACATGAGAAGAAGAAGAAGAAGAAGAAGAAGAAGAAGAAGAAGAAGAAGAAGAAGAAGAAGAAGAAGAAGAAGAAGAAGAAGAAGAAGAAGAAGAAGTGGAGGGGGAACAGTAGGAGCAGGAGAAAGAGAACAAGCAAAAGAATGTTAGATGTGTTGTATTGCCCAGATACACGATACTCAATACTGACAAAAAAGGTAGCGAATGTTTTTAGCGCGGATATGCATGCCTGTCAGTAAGGCTGAATAGTAATATACCATAACACATTCTGATTGTTATAAGTAATTGGTTAATTATTGACAGTAATACATACAACACACGGGATAAAGTAACAATGTCAGACACATAAAACTATCCAACCTTTAGTGAAATATAATGACCCTGGCTCGAACCCTATCCCGCTGAAAGGCAAGAGAAACAAGATTGTTATGTGTGTTACCCTGAAAATGAAAAACATTAACAATGCAGATTTTGCATTCTAACATCTACTTCAACAAAATGCACCATTCATGCATCTCTTGCAGTGTTTCTATTTTCTATAACTGAGTCCAAAATATCCTTTACATTTTCACATGAACGACAACTTCGCTGTGCAAGTCACCAAGTTAATCAGTGCTGCTTTTAACGTTTTTCATTGTCGCAATAGCAAAGATGGCTGTTTAGCCATGACATACCGCGGTTGCCACAATTGTCTCTGTTACACTCCTTGCCGCCGAGAAGACGCTGAGAATTTCAAATCGATTTTGTTTTATGCTGGCTCTGAAAATTGTTTGGTGGAGATTACACTAGGCCTGTGGGCATTAGCGTCTCAAATACGGACGTTATTCGGTTTCTTGTCCCCATATTTCTCAGTATGATACTGCTATCGGCTGACAATTTATTATCAAGAAATCCCAGCAGACGATTGTTCCCTGTTGAAATTCTTAATCTCTGCTATGTTTGGGGTTGCTCTGGCCGTCGTGAAGCCACTGGGTGCGAATATTGGTTGGCCGGCTAAGTCGGACATGACAATGTGGATCACGTACGATCTAACCGCGGTTCTAAGAAAGGGGATCTACAATCTCATTACGTATATTACTATGGGGTATTATTAAGGGGTGGGGGAGGGTCTGGGAAAGAGGGGGGGGGGGGGGGGAGGTTCGTGGCGACATGGTCCAATGTCTCGCGCTCCGAAGGTCATAGGTTCGTTTCCGGATAGCATAATCGAGTGCAATTTTCTAGGAGATTCTTTGAAGTTGTTGCTGGAGTTGTAGAGCTCGTGTTCAGTGCGAATGGTTTTCGGCAGGCCGCTCTGCAGAAAGTGACCTAGCCATTTGGGATAAAACTCAGTGCAACGAAGTCTTTAAATTCCTCTAACCCTCTTTTTTTAGTGAACGTTAAATACTAAGGATGTTAACTACATTGGCTCGTGGCTCTATGCGATGGAGGGCATGACTATTTAAATGAAACCGTGAAACAAATTGTAAAGGTTCCATGTTCTCGCCATGAAGCGATTTGGGCGTATGCTGCCAGCCCTATATTTTTAGACGGATCGGTTCTGAATGGGTGGTATGGTCATTATCACGCCGGTCGCCTTTACTTGGCAGAAGATTTCTAGGCACCCATTTTAGGCTGGGTCGACCATGGGATGAAAAAGACTACCGGCCGCGAAGAGGATTCGAACTCATGATAACCGAACCAGCAGACAAGCGTGCTTGCCACGGCGCTATAAAGTGGCCCTAGTGAGACCAGGCTTACTTAAGCTGCTGATGTCTTTTATCTCCCAATGAAACATGGCCTCTCAACCAACTCAAGCTAAGACCTGTGCAGACTTGTTCATGATTGGTTTCTTGTTACCACTAAAGTTACATACCAGATGAAATGGCCAGTCTCATGCCAACCCTTATTTGCCCTCTCATTCAAAAGGCATGCTACATAACTCTTACTATACAGTACTTCCCTTACTGGTCCCTGTAACACAATGGATTTTTGCGTTCGCTTGCTTTGAACTCTCAAGGGTAATCCATACACACTATTTTTATAGTAGTGATGGACTGAATTTTGCGTGTGGATTAGCTTTCCCTATTAACATTGCCCCTCGCCATCAGGCGAACCCACTCTGACTTCAGAGGTACTTGTAATTAACGTCCCCAAGTCAAGGAAAACAGGTCAACATTTTAGTCCAGCTGTCCGGTGTAGGGGATGAACCGCTAACCTCGGCATTGGCACACCGGATGTTTAAGAACACCGTTCTTATCAATTCGGCCATGCAGACCTGCGAACATTATATATAATTATAAGAAAGCGACAAACACTGTTCTTTAATGAGAAAATAAACACTGGAAAACATCGTGACGATCGTGACGATCAACTGTAGAGGAGACGGAGTCAGATAGACAGAAATGATGTTAGCTGAACTTAAACAGTGGCATAGTGGAATGGCATCAACAGAATTGATTCAGAACACCGCGGACCGAGACCAGAGGAAATAAATGAACGCCTAAGCCATCTGGCAGCGCGCATGATGCTGCTGCTGGTGGTTGTGATGGTGGTGGTTGTGATGGTGATGGTTGTTATGGTGGTGGTTTTAGCGGTGACGATAATGACGAACGCGTGTTGGTAAGTGAAAACATCTAGGTCTAAATATGGATATGTAAAGATTTATAACAAACATTAAAACATACAAACAAGACAAAAGATAGAGGCAAAGCCCTTGGTTAAACAACATTTAAAGATATGGTATAATGCATATATCAGTATGTGGTCAAACTCCTTTTAAAGATGTTGAATTATATACTAATATGTAAGAAACAATGTAAACAAAGTTGGAGGAGCAGATCTATATATCGACATAAGAATACTAAGAGTACAAGAAGCTTTCATGGCCGTGGGAAATGTAAGGAACTCAAATGAAATATAAACCTGTTCCAAAGTAAGACATTACTCCCACTGTCTAATCAGTACTCATGCTTGAATCAGGAACACGGGGTCAAGAAAGAAATTGGTACTAATAAATTGCAAACAATCTCTATCATGTGATACACGGATAAAGAAAGTAACCGTCATATCTAACAATTCTTCTACAAAAAAGTTCAAGCTGTGAAAACAGAAATATGCATATAATTATGCATACAGTTAAATAATTTAAATATCTAAGAAATGTGATCACATAATTTGAAAGAGAAATCTAAATCAGATGTCAAAAACAAGTGCTCTTATATGTCAACTATCACCCATACTGAAACATTCAAATATACCTATGTCCGTAAAACGACAGATAATAAATAGTATATTCACACCAACCCTAAGCTTCCACTGTCAAACTTGGACATAAGCCAAATCGCACTTACGCAAAATGGACACCTGCGAGATGAGGTGCTTGAGAAGAGTTACTAAATTAATTATCTGAGACCTTATAAAATAATGTTCTTAGACAGTGTGTGTCACATGTAATGAAAGGCAGAAGATAAAATGGTTCGGCCATCTCGATAGAATGCAACACCACCAACTGCCAGCGCTGGCCCTACATCAATGAAGATCTGAGACGAGAGCAAGAGGACGCGGAAGAAGAAAATGGATTGACCACATTAAAGACACAGTACAACCACATGGAATGACACTATCCAGTACCACCCATCGAGCGATGGTATGCCAACTATTTCTTAACACGACGCTTGACGGCAAAAATGGACAATGATAATAATGATGATGTGATCAAATCCTGTTATTGAAATTTTGGTTATTTATTCTTTTTTCTTTTTTTATGGACGCGAATGCTGGATATGGCATAATGAAACTGTGAGGAGATTGTAGGCGAGGGTGTGGTTTATATTTATGAGTTTTAATACTGATATAAGGTAAGATACCTCTTTTCTATCGCAGAGATGTATTCTGGAACCGGACCAAAAAAGGCAACTTAAGGGAAACATCCTTGCCGTTGAACTATCTGTATAAACATCGTGTTAATTCTGCAATTAATATTTCCTGTGTACGACTTCTGCAAATGACCATTTGACAATAACCGATTTCCATCTAGTGACTGTTGTAAACTTTCATTTAGAGATAACTGATTAGCATTGTGTGACTGTTGTAAACTGACATTTGAAGATAACTGATAACCAGTGTCTGACTGTCGTAAACTGACTTTTGGAGATAAATGCAATACGTGAAAGTGTCATAAAGATGTCAATCCATAAGCACATTCTTCGGATTACCACTTTTTAACATCCCCCACCTAGAACACGTCTTTACGGGAATCAAACAGAGTTTACAATATTAACAATGTAAATGACACTTTTTTCACATGAGAACGGCGGTAGCGCATTGGCAAGAACACTTGCCTTTCGGTCCGGCTACAGTGTGTTAGAATCCCCGCCGTCTATGCGGGTTTGTTCTTTAATTGACCCAACAACCTAGCCTAAAATAAGTACTATGAAATGTCTTGGGAATTAAAGATGGACGGCATGATACGAACCGTATCACCTATCGAGTGCCGAGTGGTCTATATGAATCTGGAGCTAGAACCATGTAGCCAATACACTCCAAGGCGTGGAAAGGGGTCATTTGGGTGCTATAACAATACACAATCCAACAAGGCAAAGTTTACAACTGATTGTTAATTGCCCCTACACAAAGTGAAGTCCTTAGTGTCACAAGATTGCGTGCGTATCACATCAAAGTCGCATAATAGAAATAGAGCCAGCTTTTCCATCGATGTCTGTCAATAGCGCCCACGTCATCTTATTTATGGTAGTATTAAAGGTTCATTAACTTGTGATTTACTTCTTCTTGCTTGTAGCGTTTTAAAAATTGCGAAATGTAATCATTTCGCGGGACTAACCGGGCACTTTGATAATAACCGATGGAAGATGTATTAAAGAAGTTAAATTTAGAAAAGCCCTAGTAAAAGCAGCATTTCACAAGATTAAGAATATTATGTGCAATATGTCTTTGTCAATCGAAGTTAGGGAAATAGTTCTTGGCTATTTCGAGTAAATCCTGATATACGGAAGTGAATTCTGGACAAATAGCTGACTAGTGAAGAATTATGGTGAAGCTACAGAGACGTTGTTGTGTACATTCATTCATTGGCATCTTGCCGTCTTGACAGACGATAGTTTGTCCTTTAAAAAGACATAATAACTTTTACCTATGGCGGTAGCGAATGTGACTTATAAGGCCAATTCGCGCTGTAAATGTCCGTTCACAATGGGTGGATGTGAGCACGTGGTCATTTCCACCATCATGCACCATCTTACGTCTCACACGCTCGGTGTGTGCTTTATCTGCAATCATTTTCTCCTTTGTCTTTATTCCATTCCTGATAGTTGCCCTCCATGCAACACGTTCAGCGGTGACTTGCTCCCAATGTGCTTTATCAATGCCTGTATCAATCATGTCCCGCTTACACACATCTTTGTATCGTAGTAGAGGCCGACCCTGAGATCTCTTACCCATCTGTAATTCGCCAAAAAAAAGATGTCCTTTGGTATTTTACCATCATCCATTCTCCTAAGATGTCCTATCCATCTAAGACTACGAAGACTGAGCATGGAATAAACCATCACACAACCTGATCTTTCCAATACTTCTGTATTTGTGATTTTGTCATGCCACTTAATACCAAGAATTCTTCGCAGACACCGCATATGAAAGCTGATTAAACGTTTCTCTTGGTGTGAGTAAGTTGTCCAGGTTTCACTGCCATAAAGAAGAGTACTAAGGACACAGGCTTGATAGACAAGGAATTTTGTTTTGGCAGTAAGCTTCCTGTTCTCCCATACTCTTTTTCTTAACCTGTTCATTGTTGTTGCTGCCTTACCAATCCGAATGTTGATTTCCTGATCTAGGGATAATTTGCTATTTACCACTGATCCTAGATATGTAAAATGGTCTACCATCTCTAGTTCGGTGTCGTCAATAAAAATTGGTCTTACCCCATGTGCACCTTGTGACATAATCTGTGACTTCTTTTTGCTAATTGTTAAAACCAAATTAAGAACAATCATTGGAGAATACACATAGTAGACATTTGTAGCATGATGTCTTCAGACGTTCGCATCCCCAGTCCATTTACATTTCTCAATACTTAGTAGTTAACCACAGTAAGCCGTCTTGATACCCTAACTAAAAATAGAATCGAAGATTCTAGTTTAGGGGAAGGAAGATGAATGGTGGGGACTCAATTTGATTGGGTAACCCTTGGGCTGGTAACGCTCCTTAATACATAATTAGCCCGCCAGTCGAAGCATTGATTCCAACCAGTAAAGACGTGTTCAGGATGCAGTGGTAAAACTTGCCCAAAAGCATTCTTTAAGATGTGGTCATCTGCACTTCAGGTACCTAAATCATTTAATATGTTATGTGTAAACCTGATGAAGTGAGAGAGAGACGAATGGCCGAGTATTTTCTTTAGAAAATGTGAAAAGAAGACAGAACTTCGTTGTAAAGTGACTCTAAAACTGCTGCTCAAAACCTGCCATGTCTACCGCAGTGAAACATTCTTACCATGTCTATTGTCTGTCTGATTTGATGATTTTCATATGCTTATGACTGTAAACTACGCTCAATGCATATGGCAAAACCTTTGTGCGCTCTGAACATTCGTTGAGTGCCTATCATGACCATTCTTAACCAAACTGTACCTTGCTCTTGAGAGTTACCTTTGGCTGTTCTGTTTCAGAATGTGTGATGCTATATACTGCATGTAATTTCTCCCTTACAATGGCTGAGAATGTTTGAGTGAATGAGATGATAATTATATAATTAACTTCTCATATTTGTAAAAGTAAAGACACTTATTAAATCCATGTTTGCAGGACTGCATTGCACTGTAGAAATTAACCTACAGTGTCTGTCAGATGAATACATGGGAAGGCTCATGCTATTTGTCAGGGATAATTCATGCTTTCTTTCATTATGTGTATTCCACATGTGAAAGCATTTCTAGTGCATGATTTCTGCCATACAATGCCTACTTCTTGGTGCTTAATCACACTGTCTGTTCTCATGGTACACCGGTCCCTGTGATCTACTCATTGTGAGAATTTACAAGATAATTGTGTGAAGCTGCCTCTGATTAGGAGTATGTGCCTATGACTTCACGGTTTTGGGGATGAACCTGGAGAAAGGATATCACCCCAAACCCCCAAATAAAATTGCACTTCATCATCAGTGAGAGGCGGGTGTTCGAATATCACACTCCTTTTCCCCTCCCATTCCTCTCTGAATCTGTGATAGTACTGTATAACTATGACCATGTTAAACAGATGTAAAACACATGTTGCGCCTTTGTTTATTAACAGAGAATGAGGAAGATGGGGGAGGCCTTCCAATTACCAGGACAACTCCAGGGAAGTCCTGAGCTCTAGTCTTCAACTCCAGCTGAAAAGTCAAACTCCAAAAAGTACCACATGAACAACAGGTTGCAAATGTTCAGCCTGAATCCACTAATTCTGGCCTATACAGTTGGCACTGAAGAAATAGTCTTTGATGAGAAGCCTAAAACAGGGATACTATCCAATTTTGTAAAAGCCCCAGGCTATATCTTCAAGATAAATTCAAGAAGAAACCTTAAGAGGAGAGATTACCTGGTTTTCAGCATGTCACTACTGGCTAAGAGTGGACATTAAAGGTGCACTTGGAGCTGACCATATCACAGCTTATTATTAATATTGGCTGAAAGCTAAAGGAGCAGAAGTTAATAAATAGAGCAAATTCTCAAAATGGATTAGTGATAATTAGGTGTGGTGATTCAGTTACATCAGAACCTTTTGTGGGAGATAGACTGGCAGAGAAGAATGATGGGACATAATAGTTTTTAGATCTTCATCTACTGAAAAGTAAAACTAATCCCAAATTATCAACTTTGCGAACAGTCTACTCACCCTTCGGAAGGAAATGTTTGTCACTTGCTTCGGACTAGTCAAAGTAGGGAATAGCCTAAACTGGAAAAACATTATGGGGAAAGCTGAAACCTGAGACATTCCCAACACCTTCATAGGTGCTTGCTTGATTGCTTGCTTGTGTTCGTTGGCTTGAGCTCCAACGCGAAGTCCTGTATGTCGGATGAAGGCATCCTGTTGTCCAACATCAGTGTGATGTCATAGGTGCTAAAAGACGGTACACGGATCAGTATAGCAGTGTCTCCCTATACTTGTGCCCGGCTATAGGTTTATCATGTGTTTTCTTCATTTGACAGTTGGAAAAGTGATAGCATGATTGAAGTGTTGTGGTGTAGGATAACCTATGGTGTAGAGATGTGAAGGAGGAGGGTTTGTTTTAGATTAATGTTTCTGTGGGGATATTGAGTGATGTGTTTGGGTTTTCATAGATAATGTCACTCTCTCTCTCTCTCATCATGTTCCTCTTGTACCTTGCGGTGTCGAGGTGAAGTATAAACTTCGTGAGAGTGCCCGGTTATGGGCTTCGTATATCGACATTCCCATGGATTCTGTTATTCCCTCTGTCCAACGTTTACGTGGTCGGCCTCTTCCTCTGTTTCCATCTGGTCTGTACAGCATTGCTTGTTGTGGCATACTGTTGACTGGTAGCCTACTTGCATGGCCAAACCATTTGACTTGCTGCTTTCTAATAAAATCTAGACCAGCTTTAACCCCCACTTTAGTCCTGATTTCTTCATTTCTGATCTTATCTCTTCTTGATACGTTGAGTATTCTTCTCAGGAACCTCATTTCTGTTGTTGTGATTTTTCTTTTCTCTTTTTCTGTCATTGTCCAGGTTTGGCATTGGTAGCACAGAGTTGGTAGGAAGATTGTGTTGTAAAGTGCTTTCTTAGTAGTTATTGATACATGTTTGTTCTTTAGTATTGGTGCCATTTGTCCAATGAGTTGATTTGCCTTATTGCACCTATTTTCGATCTCGTCTTCTGATCTGCCATTTGATGATATTATACTTCCTAGGTACTTGAAGCTCTTTACTTGTTTCAAGGGATGTTCGTTTAGGTGAATTGTTGCTGTTTGTTCTTCTTTAGTTATAGTCATTACCTCTGTTTTGCTTGTGCTAATTTTCATGTTATGTTCCCTACACATTTCGTTTAGACTATTCATGTGGTCTTGTAAATCAGCTTCTGATTTTGCTATTAGTGCTTGGTCGTCCGCAAACAGGAGTTCTCTAATGGTTAGATTTGCAGATGGTTCTTCTTCTGTGTTCTCGTCATGCGGTATTCTTGCTATATTTTGCATATAAACTTATATTTGAGATGTAAATTTTTGGCAGAATATGAAGCCTGAGTCTTCACTTGACCTCATCAGACATTAATAAAAGATTAGTTGTAAGAGAACAGTTTTGAGATATATGTCCCTGTGGTTGTCTTGTCCAACTGGTGTCAAGCATCTTCATGGTGACTGTTACTCTACTGTTGTGGTTGGTTACAGAGATTGTGAAAGTTCTGTGTGGTTGTTGTCAAGTATCTTCCATGATGTATGACTTGTCTAATCTGTTGGTGTGATCATTCCTTTGTGAATGTTTGTCCAACTGTTGTCAAGATCTTCTCATGTTGATGTCTTGTTCTACCAGTGTAAAGTACAGTTGTTGTTGTTTATATTCACTACAATGGTACAATTGTCAATGTGATCATTTGTCCAAGTGTCTTGTGTCACTTGAAATACTTAATGAGATCAAACATGAGGTTGGCGACAGTCAGCTGGAAGATGAGAGAACTGCTTTCATTGGTTACTGTGGCTAACTGCCAAGATCTATATATATATATATATATATATATATATATATATATATATATATATATATATATATATATATATATATATATATATATATATATATGGCCTAGAAGAGAAATCATCTATAAATAGTTCTGTGTAGAACTTAACTTAGGTCTAATTTCTCACAGTGGGGGTACTCGATGAGCCAAAATTCTGAATGGTTTCTCTACAAGGGTTATGCGAGAATAAATATCAATACCTCTAGACAACACTTGCTGTTACTAACCTGTATCTTTTATAGAGAGATATACTTTATAGAACTTCACTCATTGGAACTTCTGTAATTCTCTATAAACCCACACACACAAAACACCTCACAACATTGCAATTCTTCCTCACAGTGGGTCGTAACTGCAGCATCATCTGCAAAAAGCAACTCTCTGATCAGTACCCTCCTAATTTTGGTCTTGGCCTTCAATCTCTGAGCATTGTAGAGGCCGCCATCTGAGCGTGAGTGAATGTATATACCACCATCCTGATCACGAAAGGCATATTTCAGTAGAAGTGAAAAGTATATTCCAAAGAGGGTGGGAGCTAGTACACAACCTTGCTTAACTCCACTCTTGATTTCAAACTCTTCAGAAGTTGCACCATCAAACTTGATTATACCCTTCATGCCTGTGTGGAACGATTCCACAATGGACAGAAGAGTTGGTGGCCAGCCAATTTCTTTAGTGCCTTGAACGGACCCTCACGACTGACCAAATCAAATGCCTTTGTGAGGTCGATGAAGGCAATAAACAGTGGTTGATTCTGTTCACGGCATTTTTCTTGCATTTGTCGCAATGAGAATATCATATCAATGGTAGACCGGTTCTGTCGAAAGCCACACTGTGATTCGGGGTAGACTTGATCTCCTAGGACTTGAAGTCTGCGCAGAACAATTCTGGCAAATACTTTTCCAACAATACACAGAAGTGAGATACCCCTATAGTTGTTGCAGTCGCTCCGATCGCCCTTGTTCTTGTAGTGTTATGATGCTTGAATCTTTGAAATCCTGTGGGACTTGTCCTTCTCGCCAGCATAACTCTATTAGCTGGTGGATCTGTAGAGTGAGTGTGTCTTGCCCACTCCTGATAACCTCTATTGGAATCCCATCCTTACCTGGAGCCTTGCCAGATGCAAGTTCATTTATAGCACACTTAACTTCTGTTATGGTGGGAAGTGTGTCCAGGTGGTCAAGAGTTGGTAGAGCCTCTATGGCGTTGAGGGCATCATCCGCTAGTTTGGTCTCACTTGAGTAAAGCTCCAAATAGTGCTCTACCCATCTGTCCATCTGCTGTTTCTTATCAGTTATGATTTCTCCAGTCAAGGTTTTCAATGGTGCACTTCTTTTGATCACTGGACCACAGGCTTTCTTTATTCCTTCATACATGCTTCTGATGTTTCCCTTATCACTTGCGATTTGAATGGACTCACATAACTTGATCCAATAATCATTTGCACACTGCCTGGCAGCCTTTTGCACATCCTTCCTAGCTTGCTTAGCTCACTCAGAGTGTTACGCGTTGGTCTTTCCTTGTTTCTTAAGAGAGCTATCTTCTTCTTATCAATCAAGGGCTGCAGAGTCTGGCTGTTTGCCGCAAACCAGTCCTGCCTCTTATGATCCACAGTGCCGTAAACCCCTACGGCAGTTTTATAAAGAGTTTCCTTAAGTTGACCCCACTTTTCATTTACTGTACAATTTTCTGGTGTATCAGTGAAAGCGTCTTCAAGTTGCTGTTGAAACTGAAAGCACTTTTCAGGATCGTGAGTGTTAATAATATTAATCCTGGGGCTAGATTTGTGTTTAGCTGTGTAGATTCTCTTTGGTCTCAGTCTAACCCTTGCAACAACCAAAGAATGATCCGTATCACAGTCAGCACTGTGGTAACTTCGAGTCAATGATATATGGTTCAGATGTTGTCTCCGTGTGATGATGAAGTCCAGCTGGTGCCAATGGCCGGATCTTGGATGTTTCCATGTGACCTTATGCAGCTCTTTTGTTTTAAAAAAGGAGTTTGTAATACATAGGTCATTTCTGGTGCAATGCTCCAGCAGCCTTTGCCCATTTTCATTCATGCGACCGATGTTGTATTTTCCAAGGCACACTGGCCATGAACTCGAGTCCTTGCCCACACGAGCATTGAAATCACCGAGCATATAAATGTAGTCAGATTTTGGAACTGCCTTGATCACGGAGTCTAACTCCTCATAGAACGAATCCTTCACATCATCAGAGGAATCGAGTGTCGGTGCATATGCAGTAATAATGGTGGCAAAACCACAAGAGGTTGCCAAGCGCAGGGATAATAGTCTTTCATTTCCTCCTGCTGGAATTTCAATCATTCCCAGTAGCGAATTCTTCACTGCAAAGCCCACACCGTGTTGCCTTTTTTCTGCCTGCCCTCTACCCTTCCAAAAAAAGGTGTAATTGTTTTCCCTGAGTGACCCTTCCTCAGCGAGGCGAGTCTCCTGCAGGCCAGCAATATCAATGTTAAGACGATTGAGTTCGGCATCAATCACAGCCGTTTTTCTCACATCGTCAATATTGGTCAAGTCAGTGGAAAATCCTGGACACATGGTTCTCACGTTCCAGGTTGCAAGCCGTAGCTTGAGGTTTCTATTTTCTTTTTATTAGTACCTGGTGCATTGGTTTTACAGCCTGCGATTCAGATTTTGTCCTAGCCCCAAGCACCCATTGAAGCAGGCAGGCTGTGGCGGATCAGCACCCAATTGGCCGGGGGCTGCCCAGCTTGAGGCGGGCGGTAGCTGATCAGTGACACCTGTAGGTGTCTCCCACCGTCAGAGGCAACGCGTGGCGCCCCATGTCTACGCCAATTGACAGGGACTTATAACCCGTAACAGTTGCCTCTCGCTTTGATTCCGAGACCAGGTTAAGACCAGGGATGGAGTTATTGCCTCTCCATAGCACAAAGCCTGGGCTAAAATATAGAGATCATGTGTTGCCCATGCAGCATGATCCCTCTCTCGGCCTGCCTAGTTCACTCCAGAGGAAAGGTAACACCTCTACATCTGGAACAAGACAAGCTGCAGAAGCTGCCGGATCAGCAAAGCAATGCTCTAACTGTCCGCCTGTCGGAGCTTCGATCCTAGACCAGCCGCCAACCATGGCTTAGGGCATGGTCTGCCCTGCCATGACATTTGTCTTTAGGTTGCATTTCCTCGCACCAGGGTAAGGCTTGTACCCTCCCAATTGCTCTTCTGCCCGAAGCCGTTGGCACAATGTGGGGTGTCGGGTTCGGTAAGCGCCGCCCAACGTTCGGCGCTAACAGAAAGCAGGTAGTACCGTCTACTGTTATACGGTAGCTCAGTCATTTCTGACTAAGACCTGACATCATGTGAGAATGATAAAAACACTATGAGCGGATAAAAAGAGTAATAAACATATCTTGCAAGAAATTAGTTCACAAAGAGGACTAGTTACTAGTATCAGAAGTGGGCAGTCTACATTCGCTGTGCCCTTCATGAGAAGGAGATAGCTGGAGTACGTCGGTGCCAAGTAGCAGTACAGGAGAAATGACGTAAAGGAGAGTTGGGGAGAAAGTCGCGAACCAACCTGTGCGAGAATCCAACGAGGTGATGTAAAAAGGAGAAAACGTCAGAAAGATTGTCAACAACAACAAACAGTCAGATCTTAGAGTTTGAACTATTAATGCAGGATGTATATCGGCCTGAAAGCCACGGACAAATGCGACAATATTAGAATGGCACTCAGCAAGTCAAAAGAGGCTGGCACATAGGCAAATTGGTGAAAGACAGAAGTACCGGGACATGATAGTTATAAATATTTAATATGTTCAACCGTTTACGATTCATATTTAATAATGTTTCTTTACCGTCCCACCTGGCCATAACAGGCACGGTAATAATAAATCGGAATTGATTATTTGGATTGTAAATCTGTAACAAGTTGGACTTAGGCAAATAAATATTGCCTAAACAATTGTCTATACCGGCTTCGAGTCCTTGATTACCGTTTATACTATGCTTCTGGACACTGTTAGATTGGTGAAATCCCTGGACCGTTAAACGTTTGATGATGTTTCGCATTATTTATTGCAAGTTAACGATGTTCGCATTAGTTATTGCAAACCACCATATAGCAGGAGAGACAACCAGACATTTCGAAAAGACTAGATGCAGGAAGAGACAAAGTGAGAAGATTCTGGCTGGCTGACATGGCACGGAGGGACATCGGTATCAGAAACGATTAGCAGCACAAGAGGTTATGGACAGACGTGATAGCCAACGCCACACAGCATGGACTATAGATTTCTGTTCTGAGAAAATTGTTAGCAAAGTGAAAAATAACCCACGAGTAGATAGTGTCCGTTACCTCGGATGAAATCTGACTACAGGAAGCCAGCCGAAGTCGAACAAACTAACTGTTGAGTTGTATAACTAGATACAACGTATTCACATGAAAGAAACGATGACAAATGTTTGCATTATCATTATTGCGAGACTTCAACCTTACAGCCTACTCTTTGCGATTTCTAACTGCAGTGGGATTTTTAACGTGTACAACTTCCACATGGGACATTTTGAGTGTGACTTTTTCTAGAGGGTTAGGTGTACGATTTGACTGGCCAAGCGATCATGTGACGTGTTGTATCACATTTCACACCAATAGTTCTTGGAAAAATGCCCATACCTATGCTAGGATTAACCCGGTACCTTGTAAGCCTGAGGCGGATATAGTAACCTCTCAGCCACGGCATCCCCCTCTTTGGCAAATGTTAGGTTAGCATTGTCGGGAGTTAGGGGATGTAATGTGATTTATTCTGTGATTTATTGGTCAGTTTTACGTCTTATTAGTTTGTCATTGCTTTTTGACCAAAAAGTCAATATGCAAGCCTAACTTGCGGGATGTGGAACGAATTCAACACGCGGTCACCAGCAGCTAAACTTTAAAAGCGTTAAACCTTTCAGACACGCCTTTAACAGTTATCAAAACGAAATCTTCCATTCATTACCCAGCCTTGAAAGGTCGGTAGGCCAGAATTGGTGACCGATATTTTCAAACGGTTGTTATGGAAGTCCAGCTTGGGTAGCAATTCCACCCATCATTTTCGTTCGTTTTGTTCTGTTTAAAATTTATTAATATTCTACAATGAAAAACACCATTATAGTTGTGGACATGCCAACACTAATAAAATCATGAAGTATAGAGCAGCTTTCATCATCATCATCAAGTGCCGTGCCGGCTGGCGTAGGCGTTCATGGCTCTCCATAGATCTCGGTCTTTGGTTTTCTGGATCAACTCTGCTGCTGATATTCCTCCATGCCACCGTCTCAATCCATCCAGCATCACTTCTCTTGGTCTACCTCTGCCTCTCTTCCCCTCGATCTTTCCAGTTGTTACAATGTTCTCCAATGCCTCTCTTCTCATCACATGACCGAGGAAAGCTGTTTGTCTCTGTCTTATTGTTGTATATAATGTTCTAGTTTCATTAGCCTGTTTCAGGCAGTCGTCGTTAGTTACTCTGGCAGTCCAAGGAATTCGCAACATTCGTCTCAGGAACCACATCTCTGTTGCTTCTAATTTCTTCTTAATTTGTTCATTTACATTCCAAGATTCACTGCCATACAGCAAAACTGGTTCTACATAGCATTTCAGCACTCTCTTTCTTACATTCAGTGACAGTGACTTATTGCATAAGATACTCTTCATTTTATGAAATGCGGCTTTTGCCTGCCCTAAGTAGTGTAGTAACGTGGTTAGCACGTCCTTTTTTGAGGTGGGAATCGATATTCCACCTCAAAGGGCGATAACTCTTTTTTCCCCAAAAAGGTAGGCGTGGTCAAGTGACTCATCATAGGTGGCGTGGTCAAGTGACTCATCAGAGGTGGCGTGGTCTAGTGACTCATCATAGGTGGCGTGCGTGGTCAAGTAGCATTG
>JACEFZ010002011.1:0-19321 GCA_014155875.1 Cepaea nemoralis
GAGTCAGACAGCCAGGCCAAAGTATACAGATAAATAACACACCCCTGAAACAAGTTAAAGAATTCAAATACCTTGGAAGTATGATCACAGAAGATGGCAGATTAGACAGAGAAATTGAAATCAGATGTCAAAAAGGTAGTGCACTTACATATCAACTGTCACCATTACTGAAACATCCAAACATACCCATGTCCGCAAAACGACAGATAATAAACAGCATATTCACACCAACCCTATGCTACCAATCTCAAACCTGGACTTTATCCAAATTACACCTTCGCAAAATCAACACCTGCGAAATGAGATGCCTGAGGAGAGCTGCCAACTTAACAATCCGAGACCGAGTAAGAAATGTTACTATCAGACAGACTGTGGGATCAACACCTTGTGCCACATTTATTGAAAGACAGAAGATCAAGTGGTTTGGCCATGTTGTTAGAATGCAACATCAGCAACTACCATCACTGGCCTTACATCAAAGATCATCTGCGACGAGACCACGAGGACGTCCAAGAAGAAAATGGATTGACGACATCAGAGACATTGTACAACCACACGGAATGACACTATCCAGTGCCGCCCACCGGGCGCTGGAACGCAAATTATTCCTCCCCACGACGCTTGACGGCAGAAGTGGAAGATGATGATGATGATGATGATGACCAAACTAATTCAACTAATTGTAGTGTCCGCCATTCTACATAGACAAGCCGCCATGTTTCAACCAACTGGGGAAGCGTGTACAAAAACTAAACGATGGGTACACTATAATGGCCAGTAGCATTACCGAAACAATATATAATACAATTAGTTGCACATCTTTTACAGGGCGTCGCAGTCAACACCAGCATTTGTTGTTGTTGTGATTTCTTTATAAATTTACATTCAGTAGTTTGTCATTGCTACCAAATCGCCTGCAGCTGCGTTTCGAAGGCGGGTATGTGAGATTACGAAATGCGTCCGAAAGCACAACGCCACGGAGCCGGCATATAATATAATATAATATAATATAATATAATATAATATCATTCATTCATTCATTCATTCATTAAGTAGCATGTCCTTTGCAGAACCTATAATAATCATGTGGAACAAGGTGTTGATCCCACTGTTTGTCTGATGTGATAACATCATTTCTTACTGAGTATCGGAGAGTTAAGTTGGCGGATATTTTCAAGCATCTCATCCATCTCACGTGTATTGAATTTGCGTCAGCGTGATTTGGTCCATATGCATCATTTTTCTCGTGCCCTGGATTCTCCCCCCCACCCCCCCCCCCCCCCCACACACACACTGCTAGAATGTGTCTTGAAATAATTTTAATGACTTAATGCAACATTATCAACAATCAATGGTCCAGGGTTGACACAAAATCCAGCATAATACTGAAGCATAAATTTAACAGCAATCAAAGACGTGAAGGCCGGCAATCGTATCGTTGAGGGTTGACCCATAGCATAGAGGTTATCTTCCACTGTTATTTCTCTAGGCAGAAGGTTTGCGAAGATATGTTGTATTTTGGGCAGTCATGGAGTATGTAATTTACTGTCTGCGACGCCAATCCGCGTGTACACATGGCTGATCCGTCAGCCTTGAATTTCGTATACATGTGATCACGTAATATATTGTGACCCGTTCAGAGGCGCAGAATAATGATTTGTTCTCGTCTGTCCATACAATGGCCATCGTCTTGGGCTGGTGTTGGTGGCTTTCTGATTGATTTGATCATTCTTGTCTTTTGGTGGTAAGTAACAGTAGGCACATTGGGTTGCACATGGATCCTTAATAAGGTAGTCGATTAGCCCTCTCATTTCCACTGGCTGCCCAATTCAGATAGTTGTGTCCATAGTACTGGTAATTTTCCAGACAGGAGCGCCTCAAGTACTGAATTTTCACGTCAAAAGCACCGCAGTCTGTGTATTCTGGTTAGTATTTAATAATTTCTCTAGCATGCTGGTACTCTGGTCGTTTCCCTAACATTACTTCGGTATTATATGTTCACTCCCACTCGTCCATTTCGAACAGCATTTCTCCCCACTTTTGTCTGGATTTGTAGTGATAATTTATGTCCCTCTTTAAACGAAGTTCGTTCTGTGGTAGCTTTCGTGGGATACCAACTGTGGGCGGATCAATGCTTTCTCTGCAGAGTCGTTTGGCCTGGTGGATAAAACAGCTTCTTTAGAACCTTTCCCCAGCTAGGTTTTCAAATCTGTTCTTCCTAGGATGGCTTGGCACGCTGAGGAACTTTTATGCTTGTATTAGCGTTTTTATATCTCTTCACTTGCTCAGTTCTTATGCCATTCCCATCTTCATTATAGGGGTTAATCTCATCCCACCCGTTGTGAAAGTGCTAAAATTTGCACCTTGTCCAGTTCTTGTTGTGTGGTTTAGATGCTGAACACCACGCAGTTAACCCGTATTCGAAGTATCGTCGTGTGTTATATTGATAAACTTTGCCATGTATTTTCTCTCTGGCTCCCATGTGGCTCCATTTAATTTTTTCAGGATGATTATCTTACTTCTGGGTTTGGTCAATGCTTTGTTGATGTGCTTTCTCCATGTCAGTCTGTCATCAAATTTTACTCCAAGGTATGTTGGCTCATCTTCTCTTAGAGATTTTCCACATATCTGGATTATGCTTGCCTTTTTATTAAGGAGATGCTGCACTTGTCAGTGTTTATGTTGACACACTATCTATTTGCCCATGCAAATTATAATTTACAGATCTTTCTAGTGATCTGGTGGCCACTGATGCATGTTCATTTGTGCTCCACAAGACCAGGTCATCAGCATACATTGCCACTTTCATGCCATGTGGTAGTTTAGCTAGGAAGTCATTGATAAAAACTAGGAAAAGTGTGGGGGACGGGACTCCAGCCTGGGGAACACCGTGACGCAGCAGTACTTTCTTGCTCTTGAGCCCGTCTATCTGTACGGCTATTCTATTGGGCAAGTATGCTTTCACCGATTTATACATTCTTCCATTCACTTTTTAGTTGCTTAGTTTCTTTAACAGATTTTCTTTCAAGACTTTGTCAAAAGCTTTCTTTAGATCTATGCATGCCGCAAGCATCAGTTTCCTATCTCGGAATGCATCCTTAATTTCTTGAGAGAGGTAGGTTGCCTGATCTTTCATAGAGTAACACTGTCTGAAATCTGCCATCTGTGAGTAGTGTAAGTCGGGCTACATCCAGTCCTTTTTTTGAGGAGGGAATCGATAATCCTCCTCCTCCTCCTCAAAGGGTGATAACTCTTCAGGGGTTTAAGTAAGCGTAGGTCAGAGGTGGCGTTGCGAAGTGACTCATCAGAGTGGGTGTGGTGGTCAGAGGTGGCTTGCGTGGTCTAGTAATTATAGGGTACGACATCTAACATAAAACAACAATAAAGAAAACAAACGATTCAAGTAAGGTACATAATATTTTTCAAAAAAACATATATAGAAAAGAAGAAAAAAAAAGGGGGGGGGGGAACAGTCAAGTGACCCCTTAAATTATAGGTAAGTGTGTGCGATGAAGTGCTCAAGTGGTGGTCAAGAGGTGGTCAAGCGGTCAAGGGGTGGTCAAGTAATCCTTTAAAATGTAGGGGAGAGTACGTGTAGTGATATGGTGGTGGTTAAAGTGTCAATGGCATGGGCAAGTGGTGGTCAAGCAGTGGTCAAGAGGTGGTCAAGTGGTCGAGTGACCACTTAAATTGTCGGGGAAAGTAGGTGTAGTGATAAGGTGATGATCAAGCGGTGGTTAAGAGGTGGTCAAGTGACCACTTAAATTGTAGAGGAAGTCACATGTAGTGACATGGTGGTGTTTAAAACGATCGCTGACGTGGTCAAGTAGTGGTCAAGCAGTGGTCACATGGTCAAGTGACCACTTAAATTGTCGGGGAAAGTAGGTGTAGTGATATGGTGATGATCATGAGGTGATCAAGCGGTGGTCAAGTGACCCCTTAAATTGTGGAGGAAGTTACGTGTAGTGACATGGTGGTGTTTAAAACGATCGCTGACGTGGTCAAGTAGTGATCAAGCAGTGGTCACGTGGTCAAGTGACCACTTAAATTGTAGAGAAGAGTGCGTCTTGTGATGTGGTGATGATCAAGAGGTGGTCAAGTGGTTAAATGACCCCTTAAATTGTTGGGGAGAGTATGTGTAGTGACACGATGATAACCAAGATGTGGTCAAGTAGTGTTCAAGTGGTGGTCAAGCGACCACATAAATTGCAGAGGAGAGTAGGTGTAGTGACATGGTGATAATCAAGGGGTGGTCAAGTTGTTATGTCTAGAGGTTGGGGTGTCTCAGTCATGAAGTATCAAACTGTCTGCTGTGGGAAGGATGGCGCTGATCAGGACGAGTACGTTCTAATACGTTTATCGCTATTGTCTGCAATTGGCGTGGTTGTATAGTAATAATAGTAGAGTTGTTTCGTAGTAATATTAGTCATCATCATCAAGGGCCATTTTAGGTGGTATTTGTAATGGTAGTAGTAGTAGTAGTAGTAGTAGCAATACCAACAATAGTACTAATTATCATCATCATCACGTGTCTTACCAACGGACGTACCACCCACACATTGCGATCTCCAACACCAATGAACAATTCCGGGGTTGACTCACACTACAGAAATCCCCAATTAACGGCATTACCTTCATTTAATGGTGGTACTCATAGTACCAATAGCACCAGTAGTAATATTCACCAACATCAGCAAGAGACTTATCGCCTGACATTGGTCAGTATGACACTCCATAAACTATGATCTCCAACACCATGGATACAAATAGTAATAATATTGGTAGTAGTAGTAGTAGTAGTAGTAGTAGTAGTAGTAGTAGTAGTAGTAGTAGTAGTAGTAGTAGTAGTAGTAGCAGCAGCAGCAGCAGTGGCGGTGGTGGTGGTGGCGGTGGTAATAGTAGGAGTAGTAGAATAGCGAGGGTGCTTGTTGTTTCACTAAGTATTTGTATATCGTATGTAGTATAAAGCTAGTTTGTGTTGTATGCCATGTAAGGTGTTACTGAAATATCTGTATTTTGTAGTTCTAAGAGGTAATGACGTCATAATCCACCACTCTATCATCTTATTGATAGTCTCCAGATGAGAAAAAGTTAGATCAAATACAGTAACATCTCAACCAAACTTATGAAAACTAGGAAACTTTGTTAGCCAACGAGAATAAAAACCTAGGTCAAGTAGGAAAATCTGTTAGCCAAATGTGAAAAATGTCGGCCAAATGGAGAAATAGTTCGGCCACACGTATGCAAACAAGGAAAGGTTGTTAGCCAGATAGGAAAAGTATTAACCAAGTAAGAAAATGTGATAGCCAAAAGTGAAAAAATTTCAGCCAAAGAGAGAAATATCTCATCTAAACTTATAAAAAGAAGGAAAATTCTCAACCAAATGAGAAAAAGTTAGACCAAATACAGTAACATCTCAACCAAACTTATGAAAACTAAGAAACTTTGTTAGCCAAAGAGAAAAAACCTTGGTCAAGTAGGAAACTATGTTACCCAAATGTGAAAAATGTCCACCAAGTACAGAATGACTTGTCCACACTTATGAAAACTACGAAAATTTGTTACCCAAATATGAAAAATATTGCCCAAGTAGGAAAATTTGAAAGCCAAATGTGAAAAAATATCACCCAAAGAGAGAAATATCTCGTCCAGACTTATAGAAAGTTGGAAAATTTGTCAACCAAATGGGGTAAAGTTAGACCAAATACAGAAACATCTCAACCACATTTATAAAAAAGGAGGAGAAAATGTCGACCAAATACAGAAATAACTTAACCCAATTTATAAATATGGCAACCAAACTTATGAAACGTAGGAAAATGTGTTAACCAAAAGGGAAAATATGGTACACGTAACGAAATAGCTCATACAAACTTATAAAAAGTAGGAAAATATGTCAACCAAACGCGAACAATGTCGGCCAAATACAGAAATTTCTCAACCAAACTCATGAAAAGTAGGATCAACTTGTTACCCAAATAGGAAAAATATAGGTTGTTTCAGTTTTCATTGTGTGTGTGTGTATGTGTGTGTGTGTGTGTGTGTGTGTGTGTGTGTGTGTGTGTGCGTGCGTGTGCGTGCGTGCATTATTTTGTCATGTCATTTTTATTATTTGTTTAGTCACTGTTGTATCTGTCTTTGTATGTGTTATATTTTGACGCTTATGTCATTTTTCCCCCTTGTTTTTGTCCGTTTTCCTTGTTTGAGTCGGTGCCTTATTATCCTATATGTTTATTTGAGTGAGAATATTGTGAAGTTAGTGAGCGCCTATTTGTCGACCGTGATGGAATGGACAACCGATGACCTAATAAGTTTTGTACGTTACACTATACTCGACACCATTTGCCTTGTAGTTACCTTTTAAGTGTCATATCGTTGTTTGCTCGTAATGGGCATGCACCCCGGATGCTGTCGCTTTGAGAAATGATCGAAATCTCACAATGAGCCTTTTTCGCGGCACTGGAGACACTATCAATAAGATGATAGAGTGGTGGGTTATGACGTCATCACCTCTTAGAACTACAAAATACAGATATTTCAGTAACACCTTACATGGCATACAACACAAACTAGCTTTATACTACATACGATATACAAATACTTAGTGAAACAACAAGCACCCTCGCTATTCTACTACTCCTACTATTACCACCACCACCACCGCCACCACCACCACCGCCGCCACCGCTGCTACTACTACTACTACTACTACTACTACTACTACTACTACTACTACTACTACTACTACTACTACTACTACCAATATTATTACTATTTGTATCCATGGTGTTGGAGATCATAGTTTATGGAGTGTCATACTGACCAATGTCAGGCGATAAGTCTCTTGCTGATGTTGGTGAATATTACTACTGGTGCTATTGGTACTATGAGTACCACCATTACATGAAGGTAATGCCGTTAATTGGGGATTTCTGTAGTGTGAGTCAACCCCGGAATTGTTCATTGGTGTTGGAGATCGCAATGTGTGGGTGGTACGTCCGTTGGTAAGACACGTGATGATGATGATAATTAGTACTATTGTTGGTATTGCTACTACTACTACTACTACTACTACTACTACTACTACTACTACTACTACTACTACTACTACTACTACTACTACTACTATCATTACAAATACCACCTAAAATGGCCCTTGATGCTGATGACTAATATTACTACGAAACAACTCTACTATTATTACTATACAACCACGCCAATTGCAGACAATAGCGATAAACGTATTAGAACGTACTCGTCCTGATCAGCGCCATCCTTCCCACAGCAGACAGTTTGATACTTCATGACTGAGACACCCCAACCTCTAGACATAACAACTTGACCACACCTTGATTATCACCATGTCACTACACCTAATCTCCTCTGCAATTTATGTGGTCGCTTGACCACCACTTGGACACTACTTGACCACATCTTGGTTATCATCGTGTCACTACACATACTCTCCCCAACAATTTAAGGGGTCATTTAACCACTTGACCACCCCTTGACCACCTCTTGATCATCACCACATCACAAGACGCACTCTTCTCTACAATTTAAGTGGTCACTTGACCACGTGACCACCGCTTGATCACTACTTGACCACCACTTGACCACGTCAGCGATCGTTTTAAACACCACCATGTCACTACACGTAACTTCCTCCACAATTTAAGGGGTCACTTGACCACCGCTTGACCACCTCATGATCATCACCATATCACTACACCTACTTTCCCCGACAATTTAAGTGGTCACTTGACCATGTGACCACTGCTTGACCACGTCAGCGATCGTTTTAAACACCACCATGTCACTACACGTGACTTCCTCTACAATTTAAGTGGTCACTTGACCACTTGACCACCTCTTAACCACCGCTTGATCATCACCTTATCACTACACCTAATTTCCCCGACAATTTAAGTTGTCACTCGACCACTTGACCACTGCTTGACCACCACTTGCCCATGCCATTGACACTTTAACCACCACCATATCACTACACGTACTCTCCCCTACATTTTAAAGGATTACTTGACCACCACTTGAGCACGTCATCGCACACACTTACCTATAATTTAAGGGGTCACTTGACTGTTCCCCCCCCCCCTTTTTTTTTCTTCTTTTCTATATATGTTTTTTTGAAAAATATTATGTACCTTACTTGAATCGTTTGTTTTCTTTATTGTTGTTTTATGTTTTATGTTAGATGTCGTACCCTATAATTACTAGACCACGCACGCCACCTCTGACCACCACACCCACTCTGAGTCACTTCGCAACGCCACCTCTGACCCACGCTTACTTAAAACCCTGAAGAGTTATCGCCCTTTGAGGAGGAGGAGGATTATCGATTCCCTCCTCAAAAAAGGACTGGATGTAGCCCGACTTACACTACTTCTGTGGCATAAGAATGTTTTCGTTTTCATTGCATCACATTAGTCTGTGATTATTAATGATGCTGTCATAGCTTAGAAAGAGTTAAACACTTAAACTACCATTGTAAAGAAAGAGTTAACTATTGTCGGTAGAAGTAAGAGCAGAGAATCGGTCAACTGTGGTCAGTTAGCTCGGCGTGTCACGGGAATCGCATGGGTCACAAGCGACTACTTGAAAGGGAACTGGCTGGACTCGAGTCATTCAGGCACGGAAAATATAGTATATACACAACGCAATTCTTTTGCAACATTACATTATACATCAGACAATATTCAACACCAAGTTTGGAAATATGTTTGCCGACAATTAGATTCCGTCAGGACGTTACATGTATGTTATACTATAGTGATTTCCATTGAGGCCGATTGTGAGCGACCGTAATGAGTTAAGAGTGGCAACACGCCAGATTGCGACAGATAGAGAGCGATTGTAAGGAGAACATAACACGAGCTACAGTGGCAATAAAAGTTGTGAAAGATGTTCACAAAGTGTACTGTCTAGAGTGGTCAGTGAACGAGCGCCAGAGCGAAAGTGAGTGTGTCTCGGCTATCTGTAGAGGTTTGTTTGTTCATGCATCAGTGTGAAATAAACGTTACCAAGCTGCTGACGTGTGTTGACTCCAATACATCTGAGCCTCTGCTAGAAGGCATTGTGAGCAAGCCACGTGAACGAGAGAGAGAGAGAGAGAGAGAGAGAGAGAGAGAGAGAGAGAGAGAGAGAGAGAGAGAGAGAGAGAGAGAGAGATGTCCATTTCACCACACCTGCCACAATATATCCTGTAGACATCACATTTAATAAAAACACCCCAACAAGTGACATGCAGACACGCTCCACTGTTTTGCAGAGGCTAATGGTCTGTAGCTGGAGGCACTGGAACTGTCTTTCCCTGATTTTAGGAGAGGTATCATGATTGCTTCTCTCCAGGTTTTGGAACATTGCTTAAGGTCCAGCATTTGATGAAAATCTGCAGTAGCTTTGCTGTGTCCATTTTTCTAGGTTCTTGATCATTTCATTGGAGAAACTGTCGGATCCTGGGACTTTCTCATTTTCAGTTTTGATATTGCTTGCTAAGTTTCAATAAGTGTAATAAGTGCATCCAGCGCCTCGTGTACTATTTAATTATATCCTGTGTGTTGCCATTTCTCTCGAATCTCTGAGCTAATTTCGATATTATTTTGTGCAAATGAGTTCTCAAAATGGCGGGCTGCTTACTTTCCTATTAGGATGTTTCCGTCTTTAGTAGTGTAATCTTTGAATTTCTCCCTGTTTTTTTTCCGATTCGATTTCACCATTGCCCCTACCCCGTTCAACCTCAAAGAGAAGTTATAGTAGGGTTCATCACCGGCTCAGAATGATAGTCCTGTGACTAGACAGTCACCAAAGCAGCTGAACATGGTTTTAACTTCACAGTCCTATCAATCCCAAAGTGATTGTTGTCCATATGGGTAATGGACGATCCTCCCGGTGCCTTCGTCAAGTTGTTTTATTAGCATCCACAACTTCCTTGTGTCTCTTTCAAAGTTCAGTAACTGTTTTCTCCTGCAAGCTTTTCAGTCTAGCCTGCAGTTTGACTCTTTTGGCTGTTGTGAGCTTAGGGTTTGTTGTGGTGCACTGGGCTGGGTTTGTCTCTGCTTGCTTTCTACGTAGTGTAGTTATAGTGTACCAAGATTTCGAGTAGAAGGTATGTGGGTCAGACGACTTGTTAATTAAGATAAATATTTTCTCATTCTGCCAGTCTCTTTCCTGTCTGGTCCACTTGATAGTCCCAGCTCTGTGAGTGGCTATTAAAATCGCCACACGCAATAATTTTTTTTCTTTTAATGGTAATAATACTACTGCCTGCGGGCAGTCACTTGAACAATAGTAATTGATTAGATGTAGATTTGTACTGTGCCTTAAGTTTCTGAGTTTCTTTTAGAGTCTGATACTCGGCCTCTTCCATGTGTACTTTAATTTGGGAAGCAATGATGTTACTCTTTACAAAAGTCAGTATATCACCCTATAGCCTGTCTTTTCGGTCATTTCAGTAACACTGGTCGCCTCTGATTTTGAAGGTTATGTTTTCGTTGAGGTGAGCTTCTTGCGAGCAACATATGCTTATTTGTTCTTTGTTCAAGATATTTTCTAACGCTTATTTTTATTTTTATTGCTGACCTCCTTCGCATTCCAGTGCATTATTGTCAGTCTTTGTTTGGTATGGCCAAATGTTCTACTCTCAGATCCCCTGGCCCCACATAATACCTGAGAAAGCCTCCAGTCATTGTAGTTGAACCCTTTCAAGGCACAAGGTCGGTACTGCACCTGTTTTGGGGACCATACAATTCTGAAGTAATATTTTCATAGCGTGTTAACGTGGTATCCTGATTGCTGTTGTGCACCCCCTGGCTGGTTGCCTCCGTCTTCAGCACCTTACTTTTGCTAGAATTCACTGTGGTCTTACTCGAGTTACATGTTTATATATGCATGTATGTACATAAGTACACATCTAAAGCAGTCTGGGTTTACGGCACCAGAGACTGGCTGTCACCCCTTCTCCTGTTAGTTCAAACAGTTCTGCCACATGAAGGTCAGGAGTTGAACTTTTGCTGCCAGAGATGATGAATGCACAAGTCATGGGTGTATATTGCAAGGGTGAGCACTCACCATCAACTCTGCGTCCCCCGGCTGCTATATCAGCAATAGGGAACCAGATGCAAAGATGAAATCAACACCAGTGCATCAGCCTTAATAATTACAATTCAGTTTTCTGGAGGATTTATAATAAACAATCTCACTATTGTTAATCATCCTTTGTATAATTATTAATAAACCATCTCAAATGTGTACACTATTCTTTACAACTATGTTATTCAGTATGACAGATGCTCAAAATTACTCAGATGATCCAATATTGAAAACTTACAACACGCGTGTCATTTTATAAGCAATAATGGCAGTTCTCATCTGTCAAGACATACCAAACTACTGAACGTAAACTTGTCAAGTGATCACAACAGTAAAAAATGCTGGTGTTGACTGCGACGTCCTGTAAAGGATATGCAACTTACCTTTTTTAATGTGACATTGTGCGTCAGAAAATTAAAAATATTATTTTCTCAACATATTTAAATATAACTGTTATACTTATCATTGAATCAGATCAAAGGCCAAGATAAATGCTGTAATTTTTTTCAAGATATATAACAGTTTGACAAAGTGTGTGAGTTCCCAGAAAGTAGAGTTCTATCAAAATTCTGACAAGGCACAAAGAGAAAAGCTGTTACAAGTAGGTCATTAAAGTAAAGGAACTTTTCAGATGCCAGGAGATGTAATGGGTATATGTTGCCAGCCCCACTATTTATAGACCAATCAGCACTCGAGAGGTCATGTGATCAATGTCCAGTGGGCTGTCTTTACTTCCCCACACATTTCCTGCGACCTGTTTTAGGATGGTTGACTTTGGAGCCCAGGTCAGTTTTAGGATGGTTGACTTTGGAGCCCTGGTCAATGTTTTAGAATGGTTGACTTTGGAGCCCTGGTCAATGTTTCAGGATGGTTGACTTTGGAGCCCTGGTCAGTTTTAGGATGGTTGACTTTGGAGCCCTGGTCAATGTTTTAGGATGGTTGACTTTGGAGCCCAGGTCAATTTTAGGATGGTTGACTTTGGAGCCCTGGTCAACGTTTTAGAATGGTTGACTTTGGTGCCCTGGTCAATGTTTTAGGATGGTTGACTTTGGAGCCCAGGTCAACTTAAAAATATCTTCACTTATGTGTATTCAAATACTTGATCCCCGGGCCAGCAGGCAAGCATGATAGTCACTTCACTGCCATGCCTACCAATCACCACTACAAACACCCCTTCTTTTATTGTAAGAGAACAGCTGTAATAGAAAGCTGATCAAATACAAGGTTGTCAAGAGACACATGTTACCACAGCTTTACCGGTCACACTCCAAGAGAACAGTGTTTTGAAAACCCTAACAGATGAAACTTAAATATTCAAAGAATATTATCCTGCAACATATCAATAACACTATAAGTTATGTTGTCTGTCCTTATCACTTCAAAGAAAAAAAGTTCCTTTCTATTATCTCCACTTCTGTAATTGAACCAAAGACATTTTTAGTCAGCCATTGATCACAGAGCCCCTCAGCTTTAGCATAATCAACCAACTTTATTTGCTTACTATGCAAATATCAATAATTGTACTATTATTCATAACAGTAAATTACATTAATGTCAAATACAAAGAATAACAATTTCTAATTTATTACACAAGATCACACAACTCGGGAAGTCCCATCACCAATTAAACAAAGATAAGTATCCAAGTTAACCAAGTGAATTGTGAAATATCATCAACTAAACCTTGAAAACAGTTTCAATTTTACACCAGAAAATAACACAAACACAAAGCAAACAAATGTTACACTTATTCATGAAACTCCTGGACAGCTCAGTCGGCATCACTGTTTCCCTGTCAGATAGTTTAGTTTAGTGTAGTGTAGTCGATGAATCAACATCACGGCACACGGGTGCCACCCATAAGTGTTCCGTTCTCCTCCTAACTCAAACCCGAGTCTGGAGAAACTCAGCGCAGTGCACGAACTCCGTAGCACCAGCGAGGACCCTGAAATACTTTGGGTAGATTTTTAACTCTAAATTGCCCGGGCAGCGCCGTTAGGCTACTCTTTTTCGATTTCTAACTGCCAAGGGCTTTTTTACGTGCGCAACAATACACACGAGCGTCCAATCTCACTACCCAGAGACCAGGGGACATTTCATTACAAGAGGTCCACGAGAAAAAAAATCCCGGTCATCACCGGGGCTTGAACCCAGGACCTCCAGCACTTGAGGCGGACACCATACCTCGAGACCACGCAGCCCCCCCCCCCCCTTCAGACTGTGGCTGTAACAGTTGCCAAAGTGCATGTGAGAGACTAGCGTGGCAATAATATTTTGTGTGGGCTTCTAATTGTGTGATAGTAGTCATCATTTGTAAATGTACAGGCTTAAATTATGGGTACATCTACATATTTGTATATACTTGTTAAAAATCTATTTATCTATTATATCTTTTTTCTCTAAATATTTTTGAGTATGCGACGGTGATCCTGACACTCAGCCGTAAGAAGATAGAAAGGATGGAAAGGATACAGAACGAAGTTATGCACATTATTCTTGGATGTACAAGAGATACAGCATGCAGGGCGATGCGCTACCTTCTTGATTTCCCAACCATTAAAGACAGGATACTAATTTGCAGAGCACGCGCCTAACTCAGAGTCAACGCGAACACACAACATCCATTGCATAGTGAAATTGGGAAGGTGAAGGTTAAAAAGAGGAAGACATTCTTTAACAGGTATGTGCACTGCAGGACTTAGAACCTGGTGAGGAGTGGGTACAAGTGCCAACAGATTTCTGTACGTCCTTTTCAGTTTGCATCCAATTAGACATAAAATGAAGACAAGAAAATCCAGCTGCTGTGGAGGCGGAAGTACAAGCATTGATTTTCGAGAATTCGTTAGACAGTGATGCTGTCATCTGCACAGATGGGTCGGCCGTCCGACATGTGAGAAGCTCATGGGCCTTTACTGCTCAGGCCAGAGGGAGAATTGTAAAGAAGGACTCTGGTGCTTTTGTTGAGACAAGTAGCCTGACAATGGAAGTCATGGCAGCAAGTAAAGCAATAACATGGCTCGAGACACAGACATTCACTAGGGCATGTTTCCTTCGTGACTCAATGAGCATGCTCAAGAGGATAGAGACGGGGTGGATCCGAAGAGAGCGGTTGCTGTCTCTGTAGTGGTCTCGTCTGGCAAAGATTAGTTTCATTTTCGTGCTAGGGCATGCGGTTGTACAAGGAAATGAGCGGGCTGACAAGCTCGCAGGTGAGGCTACTGTGGAGGGCGGACGTGCCATGGACCAGGCTGACATTTTGAATGCTCTACGAGAAGACTTGCGAGAACCAACTGATGACTGTGAATCTACAACCATGGCCAGACTGCGAGAACAGCAAATTAAAAGAGGTGTGGCCAAACAATAACACTATGCAGGAAACCAAAACAGATTGACAAACCATCACAGAACTGGTGTCGTTAGCCGCAAAACGCTGCAGGATGTGCTGAGGGGATCCGAGCACTTATGGACTGACTGGTTCAATGTGCAATGAGGATGATCTGTAGACTAACTATTTGTATATACATAGCATGTAGTATATACACTACACAGAAATGGTTTACACTGGCTGTTAAGGAAGAGAAGACCGACTAAGCAAACACAGTTGAATACCATCATCTTCATTGAGTTATCTACCAGAGATATGTTGGCACGTACTTTGTGGCTCATCCTGTCAAGTTCGCTGTGATAGCCTGTTCACTGTTATACCCCATCATTAGAGACTAACAAGTGTTGAGAAAAGAGGAACACAACAACCATAAACATCACATCCGTGAAAGTAAAGGAGCACCTCTCACACCACGAGGTGTACAAGGCATATGGTACTCCATCCATCAATCATGTGCCAAGCCAGTAAGCGTGGGTGGTCATGATTCGCCATTTCACTCGATCACCAGAGTCGTGGATCAGCTCAGTGTTCTTGTCTCGACCATACCACGTGATCAAGCCATTCAGGCATTTACTTCTGTCTTCCCCTTGTTCTCTTCCCCTCGATCTTGCCTGTTGTCACCAAGTTCTCCAATTTATTTCTTCCCATAACATGCCCCAAAAATTGTGACTGTCTTCGTCTAATTTCTGTAATCTTTTACGGTTTTCATTTGTTTCTTGTTGGACTTGCTCATTGGTTTTTCTGTCTGTCCATGGTATTCTTGCATTTTTTTCAGAAATCACATTTCCATAGCCATCAGATGTTTTTCAGCTTGTCTGCTCATTTGTCCGTGGTTCACATCCATACAAAAGTACAGGTTCTATGTAGCACCTCAACACTCTTTGCCTCATTGCAATTGATATCTTTTTATTTGTCAGTATGTTTTTCATCTTGCAAAAGGCTACCTTCACCATGGTGATTCTTGTTCTAATCTCTTCAAGGCATCTCCCATCAGATGTTATGACTATGCCGAGATAGCTGTACCAATTCACTTGTTTAAGAATATTCCCGTTTACTTGTATATTACATTGTGGTATTTCCATCGTCCTAGCGATGACCACAGTTTGTGTCTTCTTACAATTTAATTTTAACAATTTTTTAATGTAAAAACACCGCAGACATCACATTTCTATAAGTTTTCTCTCTTGCGTTTTTGTGTGTGTTCCTTACATGAGAACATTAAAATAAGTGTAAAACACATATTTCACATTTCTAAGAGTTCTCTCTTTTGTGTTTACTTGTGTTACATGAGAATATTAAAATAAGTGTAAAAACACCATAGACATGAAACTCCAGTATGAGTTCTAGTGTGAAATTTCAGACTATCATCACGAGTAAACAAAGAATCACAACCACCACATTTGCAAGGTTTTCCTCCTGCATGTATTCTCTAACACAGCATTGATAACTGAGAATGCAAAAGATCTACAACTTTTAAACATGTAGTAATACAGAGTGCAATAAAGGACTTTCCTTGAATATTTAGAAAACAGACACGATGTTTATATCAAAGAAAAAGATGACACCAAAATATAACAACAAAAGGAAAAATGCTTAACCAAGTTGATAAGTTTAAATACCCAGGGGCAATTTAACACCAGACTGAAGATATATCATAGAGATTAAGAGTATAATAGATCAAGTTAAAGTTGCATTAAGCGAACGAAAAAAGAAGAAAGTTGCATTTCAGAAAATGAAAAGTATCTTATGCAGTAAGTCACTATCATTGTATGTCATAAAAAGTGCTGAAATGTGATATAGAACCTGTCTAACTGTATGGAAGTAAATTATGGAACATGACTGAACAGATTAAGAACAGGTTGGAAGCAATGAAGATGTGGCTCTCACGACAAATGTTGTGAATACCTTGGACAGCCAGAGTAACTAGCAATGATTGCCTGAAAGAGGCTAATGACACCAGAACATTACACACAACTATAAGACAGAGACAAATAGCATTCTTTGGTGTTGTGAAGAGACATGAACGCCTAAACCAGCTGGCAGGCCACATGATGATGTCTCTTCAGATTGCGAAATTGAGTAAAAGTAGCATAGCAACCATCCCACTTGTAAGGTTTCTCTGCTGTATGTGTTGCCTTGTGGTATTTAAAACTGCCAGTGTGAGTAAAAGCAACACCACAATCATCACACTTTAAGGCTTCCTTACTGTATGTCTTCACATATGATGCTTTAAAGGGCTAATTTGAATAAAAGAAGCACAACAATCATCACACATGCAAGGTTTCTCTCCTGTATGTATTGTCTTGTGGTATTTCAAAGTGTTAGCATGAGTAAACTAACACCACAATCATCACATTTGTAAGATTTCTCTCCTATATGTGTTCTCTTATGGACCTTCGTATGGCCAAGTTGAGTAGACGTACAACAACTATCACACTTGTAAGGTTTCTCTCTCTGTATGTATTCTATGGACTTTCAGACTGCTAGGTTCCCCCTCTGCCATGTGTCCACCGTAACAAGGTAGAGGGGCTTGAGTGTTCCAATGACCCCAAGAGCTATGCCGACAGTAGCACAGCTACTGGTAGGGTCACCCATGTCAGACAGGTCAAGGGAGCGGAACCAGACCTAGCGACACACAAACCTGCTGCCTTGTGGGTAGACTGGGGAAAGCGCCCCGAAAAATGCTTGTCGAAATCGGATGTACTGAGCCACAGGCTTGACAAAGCAGTGCAACGTAACTTAATTCATGATGTCACAAATTAAAATTAATCATTATGGTGCTAATCCCGTGAAGTCCTATCAGGCAGTGATAGTGCCGGGCCCCCTGCCTCGAGGGGGTCCACCCATGACTACTGGTGGTGACCTTCCCCTGTGCTGTGGAGTCAAGGCACAGAGGAGTAGGTTAAGAGCTATTGACCAAATACCCTGGATACTCATCATATTACAGTGGAATGCCGAAGTAGTTTATAACAAAAAAGTCTCCCTAACAAAGTGTCTTCATAAAGATAGAATAGATGTGGCATGCATTCAAGAGACATACCTCAACGCCAATCGCAGATTCTCAGTCAGAGGACATCAGGCCACCCGTTTCAACCGTGAAGGACACAAAGGAGGAGTTCTAATACTTACATGAAATACAATACCTTGCAGTGAAGTATCTGTGATCTCTGACAACCAAACGGAAATTATAGGTGTTGATATAATGATAAAGGACATGAAAATATGAATTTACAATCTGTATGGCCCAGCAGATAAGGACCTTACACTCTCAAACATGAAAGTAACTGACACAAACTGCATTATTGTCGGAGACTTTCATAGTCATTAAGAAAGATGGGGATACCCAAATACTGACAAAAGAGGAGATGAAGTAGAGGACTGGGAAATGGACTCAAATCTCCATCTACTCAACAAAGCAGATGACATACCGAGCTTCTACTCCAGAAGATGGTTTACCACTTCTACTCCAGACTTAGCTTTCTGCCCAGGAGACATCCTTCACAAAATCGATCGCCATGTGCTTGACCAATTATCAGGTAGTGACCACAGATCAATCAAGCTTGTAATGAATATGGAGTATGTTCCACAGGAGCAAAAGCCTTTGCCCCGCTGGAATTACAAATGAGCAGATTGGGACAGATTTGCCATACTAACAGACAAATATTGTGAAAACATAAATACACGATATGGCAACATGAAGCAAATGGTGGAAAGTCTAAACAGAGCAATAATACAGGCGGCCACTGAGTCTATTCCAAGAGGAGCGAGGAAAAATTACAAACCATACTGGACTGAAGAACTACACATTTTTTAGGACAAAGTTGAAGATGCCAGGAAGACAGCAGAGAGAGGACAAACAACTGAAGTGAACATCTCTCTCAAAGCCATCTCGGCAAAATATAAAAGAACAGTAAATCAAACAACACGAGATTATTGGAGGAAAAAAACCCAGAAAACCTGAACTTTGACAGGGATAGAAACAAACTATGGAAACTAGGGAAAACCATGAACAATGAAGGACCTAGAAACAAACAAATAACAATTAAACAAGGAAATGCCTTGCTTACAGGAAAAAAAAGCTGCAAATGCACTAATGGAACACTATGCTAGTGCAAACCACATTGATATTACAACCGAACAGAAGAAAGCAATCAAAGATAAACAGATACATCATAGTAATACAGAGACAGCAGCAGAATATATGATGGCAAATCTAACAATGGAAGAAATGGAACAGGCAATGAATACCCTAAAAAAGAAGAAATCACCAGGAAAGGATGGAATCACAAATGAAATGCTAATAGTACTAGGCACTAAGGCAAAAAAGAAACTACTAGCAGTCCTAAATTACAGCTGGAAGAGAGTAATAGTCCCACAGGCATGGAAGGAAGCTATACTAATACCAGTCCCAAAGAAAGGAAAATACCTGGAAGAACCAAACGGCTATTGACCTATCAGTCTACTTAGCTGTGTAGGAAAATTATTGAAACGCATTATCAATGTCAGGCTAACATGGCATCTGGAAGAAAACCAACTCTTTAACACCACACCAAGCAGGATTCAGAAAGTACAGATCCACTGAAGATCAAATAACCTATATAGCTCCGGAAATAGAGGATGCCTTCCAAGAGAAAAAGCACACACTAGTGGTCTGGATAGATTTAGAAAAAGCATTTGATAAAGTATGGAAGGAAGCACTGAAAGTAAAATTGCAAAAAATGCATGTTTGTGGGAAAATGTACAAATGGATCAGCCTTGAGAACAGAACTGCCAGGACAAAAGTACAAGGACAAACCAGCAAAACGATGCTGTTGGAGCAAGGTGTAC
>JACEFZ010002012.1:0-7500 GCA_014155875.1 Cepaea nemoralis
AATGTCGTCGTTCTCGAAGGCATTCATCAATGTCATCAAGCGATGTGTCAGGCATTACGGGATAAACTTCTCTCGCACCACACAAAAAGATTTGTCAGTCGTACGAGAGGAATTGATTACACATTTTATTGCCACAGGCTCTTTACATTACAACAATGCACAAAACGGTCGCTAATAAATCACACATGACTACACCACAGAATTGCCTATCACTAGTCGTTTCTAACCCTATTGCTAATTCTATCTACTAGGCTAAAGAATACGCATCGACGCTAAGCGATGCGTTCACTACGAAGTCTGTCCCCTGTCTGAGGAATTCTCCGCGTGCTGACTACACGGTACGCGGAGTGACCTTGTGCGTACTTCGGCTTTTGCGTGCTGCATCATTCAGCACGCTTGGAGTAGTGGTCTCTCTTGAGTCTAGTTCTCTGTATCTGTCACGCTGGCGTGATTACGCCGTGACCAGAGTGCTTACTCTCTGGTTGACACCTCCGTGTCTCATGAGAGAACTGTTTGATAGTTCCCCTTCCTATTTACCACCTACACCTACCCTGCCCTCATGTAGGGGCACTGGGTTGCCCCTAATCTACTTGAGGTAGACCACTCATTCAGGGTGGTCTTCCCTGAGTCTTTGACACACACCCTCCCCTCCTGTGTTGCGTTACAAACTTTGACTCATGGTTGTGACGCAAGAGGTTTCTAAAAAATTAGTGTATCTAATTTTTGTCAAAGACTAACTTGGTTCTGGGTAACTCAATAGACTTCTACTGACTATTGTCACAATGTAGTCTCACTTTACTTGGCTACTGGTGATCGCCACAAACTTGTCTGGTTGGCGTGAGCCCTCTTCTCATTCGCAATATTATATTAATTAGAGGTTTGTCTGAACCGGACCATTGTCTTATAAGACCTGCCCTCAAATAGCAAATTAACTCACTACCCATACAAAGTTGACTTTCTTAGGGTCAACACATGAATTGCTTCATGTCCCCCATATAATATTAAACAACCCTTGCACAAGTTGTGTGCGACAGGCTTTACCTATCTCGCTTCCGCGTGTAAAGTTATCTTCCACTGTTAAGTTAGTGTTTCGTTGTCTATTGTGTCCCCTGACCCGGAGTTATCTCCCTTTGTTCTAAAAAATGTATGTCATTTCCATGTTTGTTTTCCTGGTTGTTTGCGTGTTTGGATCTACCTAATAATATACTTTACCTTCTAACATATGTGTCTGTCTATATTATGTATGTAAGTTAGTTTTCAAGTGCCATAATTCGGTTAAATGTGGCCACAAACAAGTGTATCCCACTAATTTGTGACTACGTTTCCGTCTTATGAGACTTATAATACTTTCTCTAAGGTTTACACTAAACTACACACAACACATTCGAGACAGCACATTTCAGCACTGAAAGCAAACGCTTGACGCAGACAAATAATAAAAAGTCGCGCTGAGCGGCAGAAAAAATCCGCTAGCTGTCCTCACTCTCTCTTGTATATTTTCCATTTTCTCTAACTTTCACACTTCTGTCACACACCTTTCATTCTCTTAATTATTTAAAAACCTTGAAGTGACACTGCACAAATTTGGCTCAGTTTGAAAAGAGTTGAGCTTCATGACTGTGTGTACCTTACTGCACGAGTCATGTATTTACAAAATATTTACATGGATGAAATAGGGTTGATAGTTTGTACCCTGGTATTATTAAACACTATATTCTCTGAAATACTAATACTAGTTCTATAAATATATCTATTCTAATTTGTTGTACACAATCACTTTAATTTAAGGGAAGTAATCTAAATATATTAAAAAATGACAATGAAGTGAGACGAGTTATGTACCTTTACGAAATGGGAAATGTGAAATGTAACAAAATTATAAATAATGTTTTAATGTTTAATTGAAAAACAAAATATATGATTGATATTTTTACTATACATGGTGTAACTGATGTCTGTTAAATGTATACTCCTTTTATCCTATAGAATATAAACTAATTTTATCTTAAATGATGAGGTTGTTAAAGTATTAATCAGGATGGAATGAAATCAAGTAAAATGAAATGAACTAAATGGTACTGTTCCTATCTTAAACTAAATGGTACTGTTCCTATCTAAACTAAATGGTACTGTTGCTATCTCAACTTTTAATCCTAATCTTTAATTCGCTATTATTAAATTTACAGTCCTATCCTAATCTACTTTTATGCTAAGTAAGTGGGTAAATTAATGATTTATCTAAACTACAAAAAAAAAAAAAATAAATAAATCTATTATATTCACTAAATCTAATCTAATTCTATATTAAAGTAACTAATCTAACTATAATTTATCACTATATTAAAAACATGTTATAATACATATCACATTACTAAATATATATACATGGTACTTATTTACCTCAGGTTAGTGGTTGCCATAACGTACAGAAATTGCTTTAGTTGGCATAGTTTATATTTACACAATTGTCCTGGGTATATTAAATGCAATACACAGTCATACTTGTGTCTTATGGGTCTTCTTCCACTCGCAGAGTCCGCTGGTGTCGTAGACGAATATATTCATGTCTGTTATTTATGCATTGTTCTGACACTGTTCTTCCACATTAACACAGGTGATTCACCGGAACACAAATGGAGCATAGTAAGTAACGAGCTGTCTATGTACACACTGTGATCAACTTGTTCTTGGAGCACAGTTCTTATTCTCTGACTACGGACACATGGTAGTTCACTGTTTTTAGCACACAGTCCTGATCGTGATGTCTATGTAATACATAGGATATTTTACACATGATATTTTAAGTGTACTAAATTAACATTTCTTACACTACCTTTTCATGTGGAATATCAGGTATTTCTACCTCAGATGGTCGACTAAGGGTATCAGCAAAAATGTTATCCCTACCCTTAATTTTTTCCACTCAATTTTTTTTGGGTCTGACTTGTTGCCAGCTCGGAATATTTTTGGGGAAAAACAATCAAAACTGATGTCAGCTACATTCACTCATTTTCCAAAGGAAATAACAGAACATATTTAATGTTGAATGTAATTTTATTGATTATTGGTTATTATGTAATGTTATTGGCTGAAGATTGTCCAAAAAAATAGTGTTTTTTTATTTATACTGTGCCATAGTGTGGTATTTTTTGAAACATGTACCAGGATTAGTCCGGGTTGACGTGAGCAAGTTTCGCAGTAAAAGACTGTCTGTCGCCTCTGACCAGGTGTTTTTCTGTCACTACACACTGCACAATCTTTTGTTTTCTTTTCACTGATTGGGCAATGAAGTGCTGGCGCCGGTCAAGTCTCTCCTCTGCATCTAGAGTTGATGGTCGTCCTCTTCTCAGCTGCATACCTGTTAGTTTCTTTCACTATGTTGTCAAGAAGTGCAGGTGTAAAAAACAGTTGAAAGAAACCACATATTGTTTCAGGCACGTCTGTACCAGATATTTGCACACCAGCGTTTTGAACAGTAAACAAATGTTTAGTTATGTGAGAAGAATTCGATCTGATCCACTCATTACTCGGTACACTAGGCCCAGCTGTTGATTCAGATCGACCATCATTGGTGACATCTTCATCGCTACTGCTGTTATTATTATCAGAACCTTCTTCAGCTGACACATCTCTACTTCCAATGTCTAAATAATCACTGTCACTTCCATTTATAACACTATCCAAAGACACATCTGAATCAGTTTGCTCTAAATGCGTAATAACTTCATCAACAGTCAAGCGAGCGCGTTTGCTAGGACCAGCCATGATTATCGTAGTGATCGTGTCCGGTTCGTTTTAACATTTCCTGTTAATTCCTGGATTCAAACCATAAAATTGTGGTCCAAACAAATAGATTAATGCCACAAAATTAAGGTCCACACAAATGTCTTACCTGGTAGGACATACGAGTAATTGATATTGCTTTTAAAAAGCATGTCTTACTGGGTAAGACATTCGAGCGGAACGGGAAAATCTGGATGTCTTACCCAGCTGGACACACGAGTGGAAAAGGTTAATATGCTCTATACTAAAAGTATAATTCTGTAATATTAATGACCACCTGTAGATGCGGTCGTTGCGATGCACCCCACTTTGTATGACCGTGATAGGGGAGTTATCGGTCTGGACTACGAAGTGATTACCCGCTAGAAATCGATGCAACTTCCTCACCGAATAGATGACGCTTAGGGCTTCCAACTCTGATATGGAATATCTGGACTCAGCAGGTGTGATCTTGCGGCTCACGTAGCAAATGGGATGGAAGATGCCATCATAAAACTGGCCTAGTACTGCAGCGATGGAGATCCTGCTGGCATCTGTCCTAAGATAATAAACGAACCTAGGATTAGGCAAACGGAGGATTGGTACATTACTAAATAGGATGTTCAATTTTGACAATGCAGAAATTAATAATGCATCTTTGACATCTAATTTTACTGATGCTTTTAAAACATTTGAAAATACACTTGTAATTTCAGCTAAGTTCGGTATGAACTTACTATAATAATTTACTAAACCCAAAAGGCTCCTGACCTGCTTCTTTGTTGTAGGCATGGTCAGGTTCATAATTTTAGTAATAATTCTATTATCAGTTTTTAGTTGTCCTTGTGAATTGACATGACCTAAAAATTCAATTTCTTGTAGGCCCAATTCAACTTTGCTCGGTTTGACCGTGAGACCGAAGAGTCGCAACCTATCGAAGACATGTCTGAGTTTTAGTAAGTGTGTTGTCCAGTCGTCTGTATGGACACAAATATCATCTATATATGTCACTGTATTCGTCACTCCATGTAGTAAATCTCTAGTTAAGCGCACGAAAGTGGCAGGAGCGTTACGAAGACCGAAAGGAAGAAACCGTCACTCGTAAAGACCCAAAGGTGTTGAGAATGCAGTAAGATGAATGCATTGAGTCTGCATAGGGACCTGCCAATATCCCTTAGTAAGGTCTAATTTAGAGAAGATCTTGGAGGTGGACATATCAAGGATAAGATCTTCGCAGGAAGGAATTGGTTCTGCGTCGATCTTAGTAACATTGTTGAGTTTTCTATAGTCCACACAAAGACGAATTGAGGAGTCTTTCTTCTTGACCAAGACGATTGGAAAGGAGTACTCAGATGTAGATTTTTGAATGATTCCACTAGCTTCTAAGTTCAGAATTTCCTTATTTAGACTTTCTCTATAGCTAAGTGGGATAGAGTACGGCCTGCATTTGATAGGCTTAGAGTCCGAAAGAAGGATGGAGTGCTCGATCCTGTCCGTCCTACCTGGAATGTCGGAAAATATGTCCTTATACTCTGTTATTAATTCTATTGTCTGTCGTCGTTGCTCGTCTGTTAGTCCCTGTTCTAACCGTATAGAATCTAATGTCGCAGTCTTGTCTACAATCGGAACAGGTAGTTCCATCCCGTCGTCGTCTACCTGATTCAGTACGGTGGTGGTGCTAAGTGCGTTTTCTGTATGCTCACTAGGTGTATGCATATCGTCGGCTTTGCCAGTCTCGCTAACTAGTGTAGTTGCGTTCTGTATGTCCGTCGTCTCATCCATAGGTGTGGGTGCATTATGTTCGTCTGTCTCTACTTCTGTCTCTTGTCGTGAAAAGTAGGGTTTCAACATGTTGATATGAAATATCTTTAAGTGTCCGTTTATTGATATTTCATAATCGACATCTGAAATTTTTCGTACCACTTTGAATGGCCCTTGCCATGAGGTCAATAATAAATTCCGTTTGTCTGGGAGTAAAAGCAGTATGTCTTGATCTGGTTCAAGATTAATAGTTCTCGCACCTTTATTTGCGTATTGGCGGTAGATTTGACCATTCCTCTCCAAAGCTGCCTTGGGTATGATACAAGATTTCATAATCTTATCTCGTGTTTCTGTTACCATCTCTCTCAGCATCTTTTGCTTCCCTAAATTTTTGATCAGCATATTGCTCTAATTCCCTGCCTGTGTATTCTAATTCCTTGCCTGCTTTTATGAAATCAGCTAAAGTTGCCATGTTGTTTGGTAATTAGCTAGAGTAGACAGGCACTTAACTATTTACTTTGGTTTATTAGATATGTTAAGTTTTTAACTCCTTGTGTACAAAAATTATACACTTAGGTTACACCTTGAAAATTAGATCACAGAAAATGTACTAATAGATCACACCCTGAAAAATAGATGCATTATTAATCATAGTGCATTGAAAATAGTTTGGGTATACTCATCTTAACATTCCAGAAAATCAGGTACAATCGTTCGGCACCTCAGGTCCAATCGTTCCGTACTTCGACAAACAGCTTGAGTTATTCTCATAAACAGCTCTTGTTACATCTGGTTTACAAGAGCATTAACAATTAACCAGGTGTAAACGACATATGACTTTAGACAATTTGGTAAAATCACATGCCCCCGGACAATACAATGTGGATTAATTAATAATAAATGTCAATGTCCTGTCTTCGTTCTAACGTATTTTGCCTTCCCTAACTATGTCGTTTAATTTATGGGAGTGATGTGCAGACCGAGTCTTATTTGCATAGCGAAAGTAGTGCCATCGTGACGGTAACAAATAGAAACAATCTTCAAATAAATAAATAAATGCTTTGAAATAAATATAAAAGTAATAATAATGTTCTAATAACTAAATATATTTAATACGTAGCTCGTATAAACACATAATATGAAATATAAGCCACAGATTTAGGCGAGCAGCCGCTTGGCGATTTGTAAACAATTCTTCGCTGAATGCAAATGGCGTAGGGCAGCTGTTTGTCAGTCGCGATACGTCATCGGCGCAGCGCTATTTTTAGATTGGGAAAATCAATATTGTCGCCGGCTCATTCTTGTGTATTGCTCCGCCGTAAATCATTTTTGACAAATATTCATAAATAAATCAGTAATTATAGAAATAAATAATACAAAACAATAATAATAATACTTACAAATCAGAAGAAAACATGTTCTGTCATTTAAACTGTCAAAAAAAAAGAAAACATGGTCATAAGCACAAACTATATTAATAAGCATAAATAAACATTAATTGGTCACGATGGGCACAGCTCGCATTTTGTTGTAGTCTGCACGCGCCATTGTTCACTAACATAAATTACACCCTGTGATTAACTGACAGTACTACTATTTTAGAGCCGTGGATGAGTGTTTTAGCTTGAACAATTGTCCAAGCTACACTTCTGACACCACTTTATCCTAGCCTGTCATCAAGCGATGTGTCAGGCATTACGGGATAACTTCTCTCGCACCACGCAAAAAGATTTGTCAGTCGTACGAGAGGAATTGATTACACATTTTATTGCCACAGGCTCTTTACATTACAACAATGCACAAAACGGTCGCTAATAAATCACACATGACTACACCACAGAATTGCCTATCACTAGTCGTTTCTAACCCTATTGCTAATTCTATCTACTAGGCTAAAGAATACGCATCGACGCTAAGCGATGCGTTCACTACGAAGTCTGTCCCCTGTCTGAGGAATTCTCCGCGTGCTGACTACAC
>JACEFZ010002012.1:12500-19768 GCA_014155875.1 Cepaea nemoralis
TGGGTGGGTGAGTGTGTGCAGGTTAGGAGATGGTGGGGGATGTTTGTAGGTGTGGGCTCGGGATAAGTGAGTGGGCTGGGGGAGATGGGAGATTATGTGGGTGAGTGCGGGATTTGTGTGTGGGTAGGTGCGGAATATGTGAGTTGACGGGGAGATGTGTGTGTGTGGCTGAGGAATGTGTGTTTGGTTGGGTGGTTGGAGGTGTGTGGGTGGAGGAGGATATTGGGTGAGTGATTGTTGGTGGGAAATGGGACGGGTAAAGGATATGTGAGTGGGTGGGGAGATGTGTGTAGGTGGGGGATGTGTGGGTTATTGAATGTATGTGTGGTTTGGGTGTGGGTGGATGGGATGTGTGGTGGATGAGAGGTGTGTGTGGGTGGGGAGATGTATAGGGATGTGGTGGATGGGGTGGGGGAATGTATTGTATGTGTGTGTGGTTGGGTGGGGGAGTTGGAGTGAATGGGGATGTGTGGGTGGGTGGTGGATGTGTCTTATAACATAGTCATATGCATTGTTTATGTTTACAAAATTCATGTGACAATGTTTTTTTCCTATGCACTGTTCATGAAAGAAAGATGAGTGATTGGAAGGGCCGAATGTAAGAAGGGCCTGCGTGCCCAATTTGTTACCCTTTGAAAATAAAGTCTGTTCGTTCGTTCGTTCGTTCGTTCACAGGATTGGCGGTTTCCTTTACGTTTGTAAAGGTGGACTATTGACGCGTCCTTAAAATCTTGTGGCATGGTCTCGTTCATCCATATGTTTGTGAAGACTTGGTGAAGCTGCTCTGTTAGGACCGGCCCACCTGCCTTGTATATCTCTGCTGGAATGGAGTCAGGACCAGGTGCCTTGCCGCTGGAGAGTTGCTGGATGGCTTTGCTTACTTCCACTATGGTTGGCAGGGCATCAAGTGTCTCATTGGTGGGAACTTGAGGAAGGCAGTTGATGGTTTCATCATCGAAGAAGGAAGTTGCATTTAAGATTTTGCTGAAATGCTCTGCCCAGCGTTGAAGGATTTCTTTCTTCTCGGTGACCAATGTTCCCCCATCTGCACTAAGGAGGGGAACTATGCCTGGTGATGAAGGACCATAGACCGCTTTCAGTGAGTCGTAGAAGTTATTCATATCATGTCTGTCAGCAAAGCCCTGAATTTCATCAGCTTTGCAGCTCAGCCAGGAGTCCCGCATGTGCAGGAATTTCTGCTGCACTACTCTCTGAATGTTCTTGAAAGCATCTTTTTTTGATGTTGACTTTGGGTCATTCAAATGTGCCTTGAGGAGAAGATGTTTCTCGGCCAGCAATTGGTTGATGTCTTCGGAATTTTCATCAAACCAGTCTTTATGCTTTCGGGGGGCTGGACCCAGGATTTCCATAGCAGTGTTGTAAATTGTGTCCTTTAGGGCTCTCCATTCTGTTTCTGTATCCTGTTTAGCTTCAGCATTGGGCTTGAGGCGGTCTTCCAGCATAATTTCAAACGACTGCTGCATTTTCTTGCTGTTTAGGCGGGCGACATTTAGCTTTGTTTGCATTTTCGCCCCTTGAGGACGCCGTGGTGGCCTGATGTGGATGTTCATTTTCGAGACAATGAGACGATGGTCTGTCCAACATTCGGCACAACACATGGATTTTGTCACTCGAACGTCTTGTCTGTCACTCCTCCTGACGATGACATAGTCAATGAGGTGCCAGTGTTTCGAGCGAGGGTGCATCCATGATGTCCTATTTCTCATGGGGAGACGGAAATTTGTGTTCGTAATCAGGAGATCATGTTCGGCACATGTCTGAAGGAGGCGGAGTCCATTGCTGTTACAATTTCCGACTCCATGCTTTCCAATAATGCCACTCCAAGAGGTGGTGTCCGTGCTCCTCCGATATAATCTTTAATAAACACACATCGCATTTGACTTCTGACTCGAAATGCAGCCTCTCACATATCTATATTCAGTTTCCTTTGATTTATCGCATTGATACATCAGGTGAATATTAGTTAAAAAGTTAGTTGCACATCATTTACAGAATGTTTGCAGTCACCACTAGCATATGTTGCTGTTGTTGATGTCTTGGCAAGTTTACGTTCAGTAGTTTACCATTGTTTTCTGAACGACCGGCACCCTACCATTTCGTAAGAAACTGGCGCAACACAGTCTGCTTTTAAATCGCGCGCATTTGTGTTTCGAACGTAGGTTTGCGGGATCACGAATCGCGTCCGTAAAACCTTCGTCACAGAGAATGGCAGGCGAATATTGCTTACACGTAATTTACACTGCTCAATAATAGCACAGAGCTATAAGCAAAGACGTGCAACACGACTGTACGCTACCAGCTTGGTAGCTTGTTAACACATTAACACACACTTTAATTCTACACAACTGCTGCTCAGTACCGAAGGGCCCGTGAGCTGACTCGAACCGAGTTGTATTTCTCACGGCGACTACGTATTTCTCCACATGAATTCTTACTACAATTCACGCATTCATGCTCTTCCCCCTCTCATGGTACTTTTGCTTAACTTTGCGTGACATCTTTTCCGAATATTCGTCATTTCCCTTCTTTCTTCTTTGTGTCGTAACCAACATCATCATCATCCTCGCCTGTGATATATGACACATGACAGGATCACATTGCATTTGAGAAACAATTTTTCAACACTTTTTGTTTTTAAATCTCAGATCAAATTTCATCGTTTTCCTTCTCCTGTAGGATCCTACCAACTCGTATTTGTGTGTGCTCAGCAATAGATTTCTTATAATTCACAGGTTCATAGTGTTTGTTATTTATGCTCAGGCCCTTTTGGGGGTCATGACCTTGAACAATGAACATGCTCCTTTTTGTGTACATTATTCCCATGGTAGACCCCTTGTGAATTATGAATTTCCGTCTAGTTTTAGATCTGTATACATATATGTCAGTTACGCTGCTATTTTATTTACTTTTTCCAATTAATTTCTAATGTTGTCCCCATTTATTCCCCTCTGATTGTTTGTTTGTTTCTTTCTTTCTTTCTTGTGTGCTTTCTTTCTTTCTTTCTGCCTTTCTCTCTTTCTGACGTGAGTTCTTGTTTTTGGTTTCTTCGTTTCTTATCCCTTCCTTCTTTCATATTATTTCTTTCTTTCTTTCTTTTAATTTGTTTTTTCCTTTGTTTGTTTTACTTATCTAATAAACAGTCATTTTAAATATCCCTATAAATTGTTTTTTATGTCATTGTATTTCACTCTAACATGAACGTTTGTAAAATGTAAAATGAAATGATTGTCTTCAGTCATAGTAATGTCTGTATTGATGTAGGTTTCTGTAACTGTATCCATAAAAGTTGTGTTTTTCAGGCTAAGCACATGCAAATTACGTTCTGTGTTATTACAATTGCACTCATAATTAAGTGAACTAAATAACAATTGTCTAATCCGAGGGGGATTCAAATAAAAACCTTACTTTTTGTTTTTGTGGGTGTAAATATATTCTGAAAAAGTAAAAAGGAAATGTATCATTTTTCGATGTAGTCACCACTGCGTTCAAGTCCTCCAGGGCCGATAAACTGCTTGGATTCCTGTAGAAATATCACATTCTCTGGAGTCACTACTAGGTGTGCCTTTACCATGTGGTGAACAGTCTGTCACAAAAGTCACGCCGTTTTGAAACTTCCTACTCCACTTATACACTTGATGGACTGGCTGACATGCATAGCCATACTGGACCTTTATTCTTCGATGAGTTTCTATAGGTCTCACCCTTTCACTGATCAAAACCGGATAACAGAACGCTCTTTGGTGTTTGTCAGCAGAGAGAGAGACAGAGACAGCAACCACTCTCTTCGGATCAACCCCGTCTCTATTCTCGTAAGTATTCTCATTGAGTCGCTAAGGAAAGATGCCCTATTGAATGTCTGTGTCTCGAACCATGTTATTGCTTTACTTACTGCCATGACTTGCATATTCAGGCTACTTGTGGTCTCAACAAAAGCACCAGAGTCCTCCTTCACAGTTCGCCCTCCGGCCCGCGCCGTAAAGGCCCATGAACTTCTCACATTCTCCTATCTGTGTAAATGACAGCATCATCGTCTAACAAATTATAGAAAATCAATGCTTGTACTTCCGCCTCCACAGCAGCCGCATTTTCTTGTCTGCATTTTCTGTATTGTTGGGGAGGAAAGGGGGGGGGGGCTGTTAAGTAATAAAATTCCCCCTGGTCTCTGAGAAGTGAGATCGGACGCCCGTGTGTAGTGTGGCACACGTACAAAATACCTTGGCAGTTGGAAATCGAAAAAGAGTAGCCTAACGGCGCTGCCCGGGCAAAATTTCGAGTTAAAAATCTACCCAAAGTATTTCAGGGTCCTCACCGCTGCTACGGAGTTCGTGCACTGAGCTGAGTTTCACCAGACTCAGGTTTAAGTTAGGAGGTTATGGTTTACACCCGTGTGCCGTGATGTTGATCCATTGACTAAACTAAACTAAACTAAACTCTGTCTAGTTGGATGCAAAACTGAAAAGGACGTACATAAATCTGTTGGCACGTGTACCCACTCCTCGCCACGTTCTAAGTCCTCCTGTGAACACAACTGTTGAAGAATGTCTTCGGCTCGACCCATCCACGACCTTCCTCTTTTTAACCTGCTGCCCTTCGCCTTTCTAGTTTCACTATGCAGCGGATGTTGTTTTTGCGTTAACTCTGAGGTAGGCACGTGCTCTGCACATTTGTAGTCTGTCTTCAATGGTTGGAAAATCAAGAAGGTAAGGCATCGCCCTGCATGCTGTATCTCTTGTACATCAAAGAATAATGCGCATAGCTTCGTTTTGGACCCTCTACATCCTTTCTATCTGCTGACGGCTGAGAGTCAGGATCGCCATTGCATACTCAAAAACAGACATGATCAGCCATATAGGAGGCATAGATGGCGCTGCTTACAGTTTGCTGCCGACATCATCCGCATCGCAGCCAAACCCCACTTTTCCTTTGTTATTTCATTATCCTCATTATAATCAAGGCTTCGATCAAAACGTATCCCCAGGTAATTCATTGCCTGCGTTCTTTCCATGGTCTCTGAACACAGATTAACAGTTGGTGTTGGAGTATTGGATAGTAGTATAGCATTTTGGTATGCCAGATTTGTCGAGACCCCTGTCTGTTGTCACTTTCCACATGGCGCATTGAGGACTAAATAACTAGCTAATTAATAGTATAACATAATAATGAAAATATATATAATAGTATATTTAACTTGCAGAAACGTGCTTGTATTTTTACGGGGAGTTAGGAGCCGGTGGGGCGGGGTGTGGGATTGATAAACGGATATTTTGTCGACATGTTTAATATGTTAGTTTTTCAATTATATGTTTATTTCTTCTGTGTTTTATGTTACGGACGCAGTTCGTAATTTCTCATGGCCACGTTTGAAGTACTGCTGCGGACGATTTGGCAGCAGACCTCCTTGCGTTGTTTTTTTCTAACGAAATGGCATCTGTACCGGATCTTTTAGAAAGCAATGGCAAACTACTGAACCTAAACTTGTCAAGAGATCACGTTAGCAAAAATGATGGTGTTGACTGCGACCTCCTGTAAACTGACTTTTAACAGCATGTACACATGGGTGCATGCAAAAGAGCTTTCAAGTGCGCTTTGTATAGTTAAGACCTGCATATTACATAAGTTTATGAGATTAACAACGACATTATATGTCCTGCATGCCCGTTTTTCACATTATATATTAAGAAAGTGTTGTAGAAGATATGCTGTTGTCCACACTGTTAGTTGTGTTGTTGTTTTCTGTAAAATGTGTGTAGTGTTATGTTATGTATAGCCGATGCTATAACATAACGATTAAAAAACACACATTATGTTCGTATTATTAATGTACATTATACCATTAATGCATAAAGCAATGTTAAGTACTATTTATGCAATATACATAATATGCATGCACATAAAATGATTTTGTGTTTAAACTTAGAAATCCAACTACAGCTAAATCCAGTGTTCGGCTAGTGAGCTTCATCCCTAAGAGGTACAGAATATTGTCGACTGTGAGAGGAAAGGGATCGACAGCCGCATAACTTAGTGAAAGCCGTGGCAATCTACATTATCGATAATGAACTTTTTAGACATATTGATCAAATGGAACTTGTTGACGGACACAATGCAGCACGCCATAAACGAAAGGCGAAAGAAAGCACGCTGGAAGCTATAGTTAAGCGCAGACCGATATTACAATTAGCTCCAGTGTATGTGTATTCCGGGGCTCAAGTGACTTCAGCTCAACTACGATATAATCACGAGGGCCGTACTGAGAACATAGAAAAATCAACATAGTCATGAGGAAGTGGCTAGAGAATTTCCGGTATTCATAATATAGAGAGAACAACAAGTATGTGCTTTCTTCAAGTCCGTAATATTGGCTTACAAACGGTAGATGATTTTGCAGTTGTCTGCTAAAAAAAAAATGTCCCATTTCAGATATCATGTTAACTGGGATATATGCCTGTGTTATCTAATCTTTTAGTAATGAAGAACACACCAGTAAGGCGTGATTTGTTGCTTCCTAGACATATAAAAACATTTACTTTCATGTTAACAAATGATATATCATGTTAAAAATGAAGTGAGTAGTATTAGGGTCGTTCATTTGAAACCCGTTCCTATGGCTTTATTACAAAAGCATGAAAGAAACATTAACAAGTGTGTTATAATTAAACAAAGCATTTATTTTGAATGAATTATGCACTATGGTTGGTCAGAAGAAGTCATCGTAGGCATTCAGGCAAGTATCCCATTGCTTAGGTAGGCGGTGAATGTCGTCCGCAATAAAAGATTGTGGTTGCTCACTGAACCAAGTGTTTACAGCGCTCATTACGTCTGCATCTGTGTGAAATCGTTGCCCCTTGAAAGCATTTTTAGAGGTCTGAGCAAATGAAAATCACATTGTGACGAATCAGGACTATAGGCTGGATGTTGCAGAATTTCCCACTTCTTCCAAGCTAATGCTTCCTGCACAATCTTTATCGTGCAACAAAATCACACCGCAAGAAAGCATGCCGGGTCGTTTATTCTTGATGGCTCTTTGCAGCTTGTCTAGTGTTTCCAAGCAGTGGGTCGAGTTGATGTTGACACCAGGTTCTTTAAAGTCCTCCAACAATAGTCCTTCATGGTAAAAGAATGCGCTCAGCATAAACTTACCAGCGGAAACCTGTCATTTGAATTTTTGGCTTTTGGTGATCCAGCATGCTTTCACTGCCCTTTTCTGTCCCCCCCCTCAAAATTTTTTTTGCTGACTGCAAGAAGAG
>JACEFZ010002013.1:0-19095 GCA_014155875.1 Cepaea nemoralis
AAATCAAAAAATTTGCCGGGGTTTTTACCTGGAAAGGGGAAAAGAGGGCCTGACAGACTGGCAAAAGAGGGCGGACGACTACCACAGCCTGACATAGACATAACCTATAATGAGGCAAAGAGGTTGATAAAAAGCACTTATAGAACCAAATGGGAATCAGAGCATCCAGGCCATCAGAAGGATGATGCATATTACAAACTCGACCGAAGAGAACAAGTAGCAATCTTCAGACTCCGCACAGGACATAACAGTCTGAAATACCACTTGTTCAATAAACTAAAGATAGGAGATACTGATGAATGTAATTGTAGAACTGGAAAAATGACAGCAAAACATTTGCTGCAGGATTGCCCAACGTATGCAGAACAGAGAAAGATATTTTGGCCCACACCTGCTTCATTTGAGGACAAGCTCTATGGAGATATCAACAAGCTCAAGTTGACCGCAGCTTACTTTAACTGCATACAGGTTGACATTTAAAGGTGCATGAAGACCCAGAGGCATGAAATGGAATATTGCTTGGATAGCAAATCCATTATGTGGAAAGTCCAAATCGAAAGCTCGCTGTGTGGGCTTCATAAAAGGTGGAAAAGTGTCCTAGTGGCACGAAATGGAATATTGCTTGGATAGCAAATCCATTACGAGGAAAGTCCGAATCAAAAGCCCATTGTGTGGGCTTCATAAAAGGTGGAAAAGTGTCCTAGTGGCATGAAACGGAATATTGCTTGGATAGCAAATCCATTACGTGGAAAGTCCGAATCAAAAGCCCACTGTGTGGGCTTCATAAAAGGTGGAAAAGTGTCCTAGTGGCACGAAATGGAATATTGCTTGGATAGCAAATCCATTACGTGGAAAGTCTGAATCAAAAGCCCACTGTGTGGGCTTCAAAAAAGGTGGAAAAGTGTCCTAGTGGCACGAAATTGAATATTGCTTGGATAGCAAATCCATTACATGGAAAGTCCGAATCGAAAGCTCACTGTGTGGATGTCATCTGCAGACAGCATACTTCTGGTTTCCGGAAGAACAGCCTATGGTGAACGGAAGGCCCAATATACGGAAGTGAGGCTAAGCAGCCATGTGCAGGACGTGACGATTCCTTGGGTGAGCCCAGTATCAGAGCGCTATGTATCGGCTTTGCAAGTATGGAAGCCTCCTTGGATGGCGGGGAATGCCCATGGTCTGCCCCTGCCTTCCCTTGAGGGCTGACCAGGATCTTTGGCTGTTCTATATGGGCCAGCTAGGATGGGGGATAACACCACAACAGTGAGAATCAAACGTCCTAAGAAACCCCCGGGAAGGTTAACCCGGTCAACAAATGCCCGCAGAAGTCGGATGTGTCGGCCTAACGGCGCAAGAACGCAGCTCTGCTGTAAACAGGCACAACGCAATCGCATCCGAAGAAAAAAAACTCCGGATGAACGAAGAAGAAGAAGAAGAAGAACCAAATGGGAATCAGAGCATCCAGGCCACCAGAAGGATGATGCATATTACAAACTCGACCGAAGAGAACAAGTAGCAATCTTCAGACTCCGCACAGGACACAACAGGTTGAAATACCACTTGTTCAACAAACTAAAGATAGGAGATACAGATGAATGTAATTGTGGAACTGGTAAAATGACAGCTAAACATTTGCTGCAAGAGTGCCCAATATATGCAGAACAGAGAAAGATATTTTGGTCCACACCTGCTTCATTCGAGGACAAGCTCTATGGAGATATCAACAAGCTCAAGTCGACTGCAGCTTACTTTAACTGTATTCAGGTTGATATTTAAATGTACATGAAGAAGTATTTAGACTGCCACACTTCATTACCACAGGCATGTCGGTTACACAAGCCTCCCAGAGGCATGAAATGGAATATTGCTTGGATAGCAAATCCATTACGTGGAAAGTCTGAATCGAAAGCTCACTGTGGGCTTCAAAAAAGGTGGAAAAAGTGTCCTAGTGGCACAAAATGGAATATTGCTTGGATAGCAAATCCATTACGTGGAAAGTCCGAATCGAAAGCTCACTGTGTGGATGTCATCTGCAAACTGCATTCTTCTGGCTTCTGGAAGAACAGCCTATGGTGAACGGAAGGCCCAATATACGGAAGTGAGGCTAAGCAGCCATGTGCAGGACGTGACGATTCCTTGGGTGAGCCCAGTACCAGAGCGGTGTGTGATGGCTCTGCAATTATGGAAGCCTCCTTGGATGGCGGGGAATGCCCATGGTCTGCCCCTGCCTTCCCTTGAGGGCCGACCAGGATGCCTAACGTCTAACGTCCTAAGAAACCCCCGGGAAGGTTAACCCGGTCAACAAATGCCCGCAGAAGTCGGATGTGTCGGCCTAACGGCGCAAGAACGCAGCTCTGCTGTAAACAGGCACAACGCAATCACGTCCGAAAAAAAATTCCGGATGAACGAAGAAGTGGAAGAATAGTAAGAAGACGCAGATTATGGTAGTCACTGGGAATAAGGAAATACCACAATGCGATACACGATTAAATGGGCATATTTTTAAAGTGAATCGGTACAGTTATCTCGGAACAGTCATAACACCTGATGGGAGATGCCTTGAAGAGATTAGAACAAGAATTGCCATTGCGAAGGTAGCCTTTGCCTTTAGCAAGATGAAAAACATACCGACCAATAAAAAGATATCAATTGAAACGAGAAAAAAGATTGTTGAAGTGCTACATAGAACCTATACTTTTGTATGGATGTGAAGCGTGGACAATAAGTAGTCAAGCTGAAAAACATTTGATGGCTGTGGGAATGTGGTTTCTGGGGAAAATGCAAAGAATACCATGGGCAGAAAGAAAAACCAACGAATAAGTCATTCAAGAAACAAATGAAGATCGTAAACTGATTAGAGTCATTAGACGTAGACTGTCAAAATATTTTGGGCATGGTATGAGAAGAAATGACTTGGAGAACTTGGTGACAACTGGCAAGATCAAAGGGAAGAGACCAAGGGGAAGACCGAGAAGTAAATATCTGGATGGCTTGGCCACATGGCATGGTCGAGACAGGAACACTGAGCTGATCCACGACTCTGATGATCTAGTGAGATGGCAAAACATGACCGCCTACGCTTATCGGCATGGCACATGTTGGATGGAATTATTGAATGCTTAACTTGCAAGAACAAGGTTGTGTGAAAGCACAAGCACCTGCTCCACAGGCTCTCCTCACAGGGGGAGGAGAGGCTTGAGGGTTGACATGTTCACAGCTAAGGGACAAACACAAACAAGGACAACGAAACAGACCGATCGTCTCGCACGGCAGGGGAAAGACGCCCGGAGTCATGACCCGGACGGGCCCGCCCCAAGAGAATGTCAAATAGGTAAATGGGCCGAAACATTCGGGGAAAGGGGACTATTTCTGACGATCAGATCCCCCTCTCCCCTCCTCATCCCCGCCGTGTTTGCTCCGTCGTGGAGCTTTTATCACTAGCAAAGATATAATAACAGTTAAAGTTAGTTAGAAATCCTTTAAAGGTCATAGAAGTAACCTCCAGCATATTTGGCTGTTTGTGATTCTTGGGCAAGTTTTACGTTCACAGCTGTTCGAGATTACTGGGCAAGTTTACGTTCAGTAGTTTTCTATTGTTTTCTGAATGACCGGCACCATACCTTACGTGTACATGATAATACCAGCACATGTGTTTAAAAAGCGGCGAGTGCAATAAGTGCAATATTTATATATGATGATTTCATGAAAGACACGAATAAACAAACAAGATCATCCATTAACTGAAATAATAATAAAAAGGACACATGTACTCAACAGCGCACAAACACGATAACCAACGCCATACGGTATAGACTATTAACTATAATCATAATAATGTTTCCACCTTAGTGAATTTGAATAAAGAAGACACGAGCAATAGATTGCATTTATTGCCTGGCATATTTCGCTGAATCTCGACAGGTACATACCTCAAAATTCACACAATATAAAGTAAAGTAACTATCCTCAAGCTGATATATATAGAGCTCAAACGAGGGCGAAACTCGAGTATAGTGCTTCCATATTGACGTGGATAGGCCTTAGGTTCATACCAGAATGCGATCGGCGTTGCCAGTAGTGGGTTGTGCTCAATATTTAAATTTCAAATCCCGAACCAACCACATAATCAATATATATATATATATATATGTCTGCAAGGTGTGGAATGCGCCTGGCCCTGCAGCCAGCAGGGTTAGGATCGGCTAGCCTCTCCCAGGAAGGCTGAAGAGCGAAAATTAGTTGCCTGCCGATGACCCGCCGACTACACAAGTCAACCCCCACTTCCGCGTGGTGTAGACCGGGCAACCATGACCGCGAGGTCATGGGCTAACGGGGCTATGGCTCGCCATAGGGGATGGACTCCCTGTGGTCAGATTAGTGTCCTAAACCTGCGACTGGCCTAGCAAGCCGGCAGGGGATCTTCATACTGCTCGTAGAAAAACTAAGAAGTATAAACGGACTGAAACCAGCCAAACAGAGACAGCAAGAATACCGCATGACGAGAACACAGAAGAAGAACCATCTGCAAATCTAACCATTAGAGAACTCCTGTTTGCGGATGACCAAGCACTAATAGCAAAATCAGAAGCTGAATTACAAGACCACATGAATAGTCTAAACGAAATTTGTAGGGAACATAACATGAAAATTAGCACAAGCAAAACAGAGGTAATGACTATAACTAAAGAAGAACAAACAACAACAATTCACCTAAACGAACATCCCTTGAAACAAGTAAAGAGTTTCAAGTACCTAGGAAGTATAATATCATCAAATGGCAGATCAGAAGACGAGATCGAAAATAGGTGCAATAAGGCAAATCAACTCATTGGACAAATGGCACCAATACTAAAGAACAAACATGTATCAATAACTACTAAGAAAGCACTTTACAACACAATCTTCCTGCCAACTCTATGCTACCAATGCCAAACCTGGACAATGACAGAAAAAGAGAAAAGAAAAATCACAACAACAGAAATGAGGTTCCTGAGAAGAATACTCAACGTATCAAGAAGAGATAAGATCAGAAATGAAGAAATCAGGACTAAAGTGGGGGTTAAAGCAGCACTAGATTTTATCAGAAAACAGCAAATCAAATGGTTTGGCCATGCAAGTAGGTTACCAGTCAACAGCATATCACAACAAGCAATGATGTACAGACCAGATGGAATCAGAGGAAGAGGCCGACCACGTAAACGTTGGACGGAGGGAATAGCAGTCCATGGGAATATCGATATATGAAGCCCATACTCGGGCACTCTCACGAAGTTTATACTTCACCTCGACACCGCAAAGTACAAGAGGAATATTCTCACAGTAATTTCGATTGTGTCCTATTCGACAATCCTGTACCGCTTTTTTACACTTCAGCTAGAGTAATCCATCTAATCGATTCACAGTTTGTAATAATAATAAGAAGATGTATTTAATTATATTACAGCCATATCCGCCAGAACGAAGGGACTTGTAAACTAACACAGAACTCTCACTATTAGCCGTCAGACGCTCCTGCATATGTTGGGGGGAAGGTGGGGCTTTTATCTTTAAAAACAAATGTAGCTAAACTTTCACCAGTTTCTGGGAGGGTAAATTTTCACGGAAGAACATTAGAAGCAATTATTTACTTCAGGTCTGTTGATTATACTTTTAAGAAGTCAGAATTTCTCAATTCTGTCATGCTGTTGTATGTACTAATGTAGTAGTCTTAAATATATTTGTATTCATGTTGGGACATACCCCACGTATCATGCCATATCTCAGCGTTAACTCGATAGGGCTGAACAGGAGTATTACTGATATTAGTCATCACCATCATTATCAAGTGCATTGCCGGACGATCATGCTTCCCCACAGCTTACCATCGTCAACGGCACCTATTAGTTAATGTGATGACCCCAGTTCTGTGCCATGGCACAAGCCTGCAAATAATTCTCCCCCGCTGCATTCCTCTATCTCTTCTCTCTTCTATCTCTCTTTCCGCAGATATTTCGAGATATTAAAACAATAAGATAAAGAAAACAAAAATGATATTGTAATTGAAGAGCAAATGTCTAATCAAGTCGCTGATACAGCTTTATAAAACATAGTAAACATATAACCGCCACCCCACCCCTCCCCTTTATGTAATTGTATCAGTACCAGCTCTGTGTGTGTGTGTGTGTGTGTGTGTGTGTGTGTGTGTGTGTGTGTGTGTGTGCTAACGAAGGCTTTCTATCTGCAACGTTTATTCTGTCACTTGTGAATGTGTTCTTGTAAAGCTGGCGAGTTTCTTTTCTCGTGTGTGTGCGCGCATGCGTGCGTGCATGTGTGTGTGTGCGCGCGCGTGTGTGTGTGTGTGTGTGTGTGTGTGTGTGTGTGGGTTGTAGATTTATTCGCTGCATTTTACAATTTTACTTCATTTAGAAATCCTCTGTAGAGATGTCTTATATCAGAGATTAATTATACGAGGTCCTATCATCATAGTAGTTTAGTACCTTAGACAACTCACGCCAACCGCCCTGTGCTCTAGTGGGGATAAGGGGCAAAAGAAGCAAGGAGTAACTTTTGTATATTTTCTTAATGTAGTTGTATCAGTGTCTGTGTGTGGGTGCGCGTGCTTTGTGTGCGTGATGTTTGTGTGTGTATGTGTGTGTGTGTGTGTATGTGTGTGTGTGTGTGCTGACGAAGGCTCTAGTCGCAATGTCCATTTTGCCACATATTAATTATTGCTTTCTAGTAAAGCTTACCATGGAGCTGGTTTTCTGATTTACGCGATTCGACAGTTCGAAATCAGCTGCTGACGATTCGGAAGCAGACTGCCTTGCGTTGATTGGGATTGTATGGGCGTCGGTAGTCAAGATATAAGTGGCAAACTACTGAACGTAGCAAATTTCCTAGTAACTCACTAACATACAAAACATACGCTGGTGTTGATTGCGACGTCCTATAAAGGACAATCAAGTAACATTACTCAACAGAATCGTGGAGAGAGAGATTGAATGGTTGTACACACCGTGTTCAAAGTTCAGTCAGTGCATCTGACGTGTCAGATTGTCTGTCACTTTGTTAAAAACTAGTTTTCCTGCTCTTGTCGGAAAGGTCACCGCCAGGACACCCAAAATTTCATCAACGCCCCATAGTTCTTTAACAAAATATTTGAAATCGCAATAAATATTATTTTCACGAAATACTGCGACTTTCATTAAAAAATAGACAGTTAATGAACATCGCTGGCGATATATTCTGGCATATAGGCCATAAGCATGGCTGGCATGCAGTTTGAGTACGACGAGGAAGGGGGAACGTTTTATTATTTTTTGTTATCTTTTTGGGCGTTGGTGCTGCTTCCAGCCACATACTTCCTATGGCCATCTAAAGGAGAATCTGGTAATGATAACACATTATTTGTGTTTGTATGTTTCTACCAATAATTTTAGATAGTCACTGGACTGTTGTTGGCATATTTGTTTCTAAATTCTTATTGAGTATTTCTAAATAAAAACTATTTATTTATTGTGGTATTTAACAAGAAGAAGAACTATTCAACTATTGTTTTAGTTTAGTAAGTTAACTTTTATTTTAGTAATATCATAAATACATGTTACCAATTATTGCGTTTTCAGTGTGACATTTATCAGACTTTTAGCAGTTGCAAATGATAGTTTAATACTAGTCAAGCAGAGGATAGCCACGGTTCAGTGATTTGTTGGTAGTTTACATTACTGTTACAGAAGTTGGATTCGGTTTTTCAAGGTCTATCTGGTTTGGTGGTCTTATTCGTAAAAACCATGACCAAAGTTGTTAATTGTATCATGGATTATTAAATGTTATTAACTAAATATCAATACCTTTTTACCTTTGTCACCTTTATTATTTATTCTTACTGACTGGATAGACTGGATTGGATTATGAAGACAGTTTCAGTTACCATAAATTAAATGATAACAACTAGAAATAATTTATAAAAATAAATGGATATTCACTGGTCTTATGACAGCATTTTGATATTGACTTCACTGACATTGACGCTTGTCACACACAAAATCAGATGCAAGATACTCACTTGATTGGAGGTCAGAACAATTGGGTTCAAAAATTCTTAGTGAAAAAGTATAATGATAATAAATCAAGTAAATGATATCCCAGTCTCCCTTAGTAAAAACCTCACTTCATGAGATGAAATTATACACATTGTTAGCTAGCAGTATAGACACAGATTTTGAAAGATAATGGAACATAGAGATATTGAAATAAGAATACAGCAGGAAAGAGCAGAATTCATAGTACTAGGACATTTGTGGCAGTTAGTTAGTCAGTTAGTTAGTTAGTCAATTAGTTAGTTAGTCAGTTAGTCGAGGTTCCAACTTCACAGCAACGGGTCATCCCCATTATGCTCCATTCCTGTGCCAGTGAATATCACACAAAATGCTCCCCACTGTCCAATGTGAAAAGTGGAATAGACAGGATTCTCGGCAATCCAACAGCCCGCACAGGTACACTGCACTGCATAATGCCGCCGCCAGAATGCCAACAAAAAATTCATTCACGAAAATCACAGTTCATCGTCGATGGACTCGGCAGTCACCAGAAAGACCTCATTGACCCAGGTTTTCTCACATGGCTCGGCCGTCTATGCAGGGCGACCCGCCGAAAGTGTCGCATAAAGCACGAACTCTGTAGCTTCAGCGCTGACTCCCAGGAGTCTCCTGAAAAATGCACTCGTGAACTGAAAAGGCAAATCAGTCAATTCAGCAACAGTGGGTAGCCATTGTTCTGAACATGCAGGTCACTGTACAGGACAGATGTAAAAGCATTCCACGCGAATTTCACAGCTCACAGTATCACCCACACACTCACTCAGTAGCAAGGCAACAGAACCATGTACTACCAGTCCAACATGAGGAAAATGCGATTGCAAACCGTAGCCACAAGCATAAACACACCTCAGGCCTTAACGGTTCAATGCCTAACCGCCATGTTGGCGACCGGAAGTCCATTTGTGGCAGTTAAGAGAGATTAAATATAGAACCAAACCAAGAATATGTAACTCTACCATCATAGAGTGTTGTATGGATCAGAAACATTGAAAACAACTTAGATTCACTAATAAACTACTAGCGTTCATTAACTGGTGATTGTACAGAAAAGAAGGACTAAACTTGTCGGACAGAATCACTACTGCGGAGCTTCTGAAGAGACCTAAATAGATTCCTGCATATCAAGAGGTGACGGCAAGGAGCTGGCATAAGACGTTAATTGAGAAAATCTGTTAATTGTATAACTAGCAGGTCCTTCCTCTCGAAGCTACAGGGCAAACAAAATATATGGAGCCCTAAAACTAAAAGCACATGGAGAAGAAAATTAGAGATACAGATGAATAATATGGAGAGGGCATGGTGTGAGCTATAGGAGACAGTAAAAGATAGAAAGTTGCTTACAAGTCGATAGGATCAACTTCATTGCACCAGGTTTTTATCCCATATGGCTCATTCTCTTTCGGCAATGAACTGCTGAAAGCGTCTCACAAAGCACAAACTCCGAAGCTCCAGCGATGACCCCATGAGTCTTTTAAAACAATGCACTTGTAAACCGAAGGACGAGGAAGGAATCAAACCCTCAACCTTCTTAGCCCGAGTCAGACGGCTTGACCACTTTGCCACGGAGACTCAGAAAAATGATAGAAAAGCTTGACATAAGTTAGTCGAAGGCCTATGCTCCATTGGAAGATAAAAGGCAGAAACAAAGAAAACAAAATGTTTATTGGACACTATTTAACTATATAATTGGTTGTTTAATTATTACCTAGTATTTATAATTAACTGATTAACTATATAATTGGTTATTTAATTATTACCCAGCATTTCTAATTAACTGATTAACTGTATAATTAGTTGTTTAATTGTTACCTAGCATTTATAATTAACTGATTAACTGTTTAATTATTACCTAGCATTTATAGTTAATTTATTAACTATATAATTAGTCATTTAATTATTTCCAAGTATTTCTAATTAACAGATTAACTATATAATTGGTTGTTTAATTATTACCAAGCATTTCAGATTAACTATATAACTGGTAGTTTAATTATTACCTAGCATTAATAATTAACTGATTAACTGTTTAATTATTACCTAGCATTTATAATTAACTGATTAACTATATAATTAGTCGTTTAATTATTACCTAGCATTTCTAATTAACTAATTAACTATATACCAGTGTCTAGCGTTCGTTGTCTCAGATGGCTGTGTGAGGTGCACCAAAATGGGATCTTCCCAGCCAAGCAAGCTAGCGAGGCAGGCGTTTCGAGAATGTAACCGCATCGTGCAGCCAGGGTCATGGTTTGAGCGGGCAAAAGCGCAAATTTGTACGATGTTCGAAAAAGTCTCGATAAGCACCCACTCTCTCTCGATGAGTAGTGGGCCTGCAGTCAGTAAGCTGGTATAGCTTTTCGGTCAGTCCTGCCGGCGTAGCTTGAAAGCTCGTCGGTAGGCGTCCAGTGGTTTTGCATGTATCACCTTGTACCGGGAGGCCGCGCTTTAGCGATGCTACTCTTGGCCTGCGTGTGCGTGAATAGTCTGTTCGATAGATATCCGATTGATCCTGCCAGTAGTCATATGCATTGTGAACTGATGAGGCTCAGCCGAAGATTTGTTCGCAGCTTAGACGAGCAACATCTTCTGTAGGCATAATCTCGCTGGCCGCATGTGTGTGTGGTCTGTTGCAGGGATAACTGGCCTGTGGCAGACTAACGTCCACTACATCTGTGTCCGTCTCCAGTTGTCTTGCCATGCTCGCCACTGGAACCAGATGGATGCAGACGAGAGAGTGAGGTCGACAGAGTTGCGCAACCACTTCCTCACTATAATCCAAACTACAGCGCAAATCATTCGTTCTTCATCAAATCAAAAGATGCAATGAATGAATGGTCCTCATCATTCGTGATGGACGAACATCCAGCATTTCTAATTAACTGATTAACTATATAATTAGTTGTTTAATTATTGCGAGGATGAGTCAATAAGTAAGTCACACAGTTCTGTGGGATGGCAGGTAAATGTAGTTGGTGTTTTCTACAGGTGTCATTAGGTGACAGCAACATCGAACTTTATATTCCCGTTCGTCAGGTGGCGCTAGGTGTCTCATGCGCATGCGCAGTCGCATAAACAAAATGGCGACTGCACTTACGGAGTGTACACCCAAAGAGAAACTTGCGTTGTGCATTTTTTATGGGCAAAAGGACTGCCTGCAAAGGACATTCATAAGGAAATGCTTCCTGTTTATGCTGACAAATGTTTGTCCCGTAAAGCGGTGCATAGCTGGGTAGACAAATTTTCTCAAGGACGCTCTAAAATTGTTGATGAAATCAGATCTGGTCGTCCTGTTGAGATTGCAACAGAAGCATCCGTGCAGCGGGTGGAGGAGATGATTAGAGGTGACAGGCGAGTAACGATAGACTCTGTAGCATCTGCAATAGGGTGCTCACATGGTTCAGCATACAGCGTAATGCATGATCGATTGAAATTTCCAGGACTGCTGACTAGAGGAGTGTTGCTTCTTCATGACAATGCCAGACCACATACGGCTCGATTAACTCAGGAGAAAATTAACCAATTAATGTGGGAAGTTCTGGAACATTCACTTTACAGCCCCGACTTAGTCCCTAGCGATTTCCACCTTTTTGGTCTACAGAAAACCCACCTTGGCGGGAGACATTTCGTGAATGATGCCGAAGTTGAATGTGAAGTGAAAACATGGTTTAGAAAACGGAGCACACAGTTCTATGCAACGGTTTTGGATACAACGATGGGATAAGTGCATCAATGTTGGTGGAAATTATGTTGAGAAATAAAGGGACAATGTATGTATAAATATAAACTGGTTTCAAGTTGTTATCATATTTAGTTATTTTTCTACACCATTTGTGACTTACTTATAGACTTCCCCTCGTACCTAGCATTTCTAATTAACTGATTAACTATATAATTAGTTGTGTAATTGTTACCCAGAATTTCTAATTAACTGATCGAGTACCTTGGGATGATTAATTGTATTAAGCGACTTCCCGTATCTGCCATGGTTTTCTTACGCAACCCCCTTTATTTGATATATAATACAACATGTCTGCTACCATGTTAACAACTTTTAAGTCATAACTGTGACACACCCCTACTTCCCATTTTTCGCCATCCATTTTTGTTTGGTCAAAACCGACTTTTTGTTTGACACTGAATCTGTTAATTGACCTGTATCTTACAGAGGCCTGTAAGGGAAGCAATGAGTAGTGACACTGTAATCTACTGTGCATGTCATAAGAGATAACTAAGGAGTGTTGGTATGAGACTGGCTAACTCATCCTGTAGAAACCGTTAGCTGCAAATACATCCCTTCATACACATCAATCAATCAATCAATCATGTGCCATGCCGGAAAGCGTGGGCAGTCATGACTCGCCATTTCACTCGATCACCAGAGTCGTGGATCAGCTCAGTGCTCCTGTCTTTACCATGCCACATAGCCAAGCCATCCAGATATTTACTTCTCGGTCTTTCCCTTGGTCTCTTCTCTTCAGTCTTGCCAGTTGTCACAAAGTTCTCCAATCCATTTCTTATCATAACATGTCCAAAAAAATTTTGACTGTCTACGTCTAATTTCTCTAATCAATTTACGATTTTCATTTGTCTCCTGTAGTACTTGGTCATTGGTTTTTCTGTCTGTCCATGGTATTCTTTGCATTTTCTTCAGAAACCACATTTCTGCAGCCATCAGATGTTTTTCAGCTTGACTGCTCATTGTCCAAGTTTCACATCCATACAAAAGAACAGGCCGGTAAAATGGCGATGACATGGCGCGTTTATTCTTCGGGAGACACTGTTTAGTGTTTTCCTGTAGATTATGTGGTGTTATTTCGTATTTGTTTATTGGAAGTGTTCAAAAGAAGCCACAGAAGGCAGGTGGTGGATGAAATTTTGAGGGCAGCCAACAGATATTTTTTGGTTATGGTCTCAAGTTTCGCAACGGCAGGCAAAAGATCTCTTTAGTGGGACAATGGCTGCGGTCACCCGGCCAGTATGGTCACTGCCAGGAAGGAAAGCAACGGCAAGCTACCTTTTAAAGTGCCTAGTTCATTATGATTCACCTAAAGACAGGTCATACACATCACAATGTCCTTATCTTTCCTATGTGCCTATGACCAAGTCATCACATGGTTGATGTTTGTTTAACCCAGCTTTGCTACGCTGATTGCAATGAATGAAATAATCACTTTGTTTCAATTTCTCTATATAGGTATAGAAGATAAAAAGAGGAAGTGCCATTGTCCCCAGTGTGTTGAAAAGAAATATTTACTAGCGAAGGAGAAAACAACTGTTAAGCCAGCGGTGATGTAAGTCATGGGCATACATTACAATAGTCAGCTTGTTATAAATGTATGTCTTGCCAACAGAAGCAATGTGTTGTCAGCAGCCGCAACAGTCATGTCACATATTGGTTACATGTAGCCAGTGAATGTCTTCTATGGGACATTAAACCTTATTGGGAATGCCTTATTGGGGATGTGATGTCAGGCCCATATTTATTCTGATAATACAAGAATCTGTCAGTCTCTTTCTCTGCTTGTCTCTGTCTGTCTGTCTGTCTGTCTGTCTGTCTCTCTCTCTCTCTCTCTCTCTCTCTCTCTCTCTCATCTCTCTCTCTCTCTCTCTCTCTCTCTCTCTCTCTCTCTCTCTCTCTCTCTCTCTCTCTCTCTCTCTCTCTCTCTCTCTCTCTCTATGTGTCACCTGTCTGTCTGTTTTTCTGTTTGTCTCTGCCTGTCTCTTATCTGCTTGTTTCTCTCTGTGTGCATCATGTCTCTGCCTGTTTCTGTATCTGGCTGTCTCTCATATCCCTCTTTCTCTCTCTGTCTCTTTATATCACTCTCTCGTGTCTGTGTCTCTACCTGTCACTGTCTGTCTTTTGTTCTCTCTCTGTCTTTGTCAACATGCTTTTTGTTTTCTTACTGTGTCTCTGTGCTCTCTCTGCCTCTCTCTTTCTCTCATACACACTTTGCCATCTACTGCAGTTTCCAAGATTGGTGAACCAGCCATGTGCATATGTGGATTGGCGTCGCAGACAGCAGATCATATACTCCAAGACTACCCAAAATACAACATATCTGGGCAAACCTTCTGGCCTAGAGAAACAACAGTGGAAGATAAACTCAATGGACCACTGAGTGAACTAAAAAAGACAGTTACATTCATACAAGAGACAACATTGCTGTTATAGAAAAATTTCAAGTGAACAAAAGAAGAAGATAATATTGCTACTTCCTTGATTACCTATAATATTTTGAAGTTTCTTGTAAAATTCTTCAACTCATTTATAGGCACACAACATTTGTCATATCTATGTTTACTTTCATTGTTGTTCTAAATGTTGCTGTTATTATTCTAGAACTCACGGCTTCCCACTCCAAAGTGTTTTCTGTGCCTCTTTGGATAGCATTGTGACTACTCTTTCATTGTTAGGGACATTTTCCTCCTGAAAATAGCACTGTTTCACATGTGTTAGAAGCTATTTGCTCCCTTCTGTCTTGTTTCACATAATCTCAACATTAACCTTCTATACTCTCGCACACTAACTTCAATCTTCTATACTCTCACACACTAACATCAATCTTCTATACTCTTACACACTAACTTCAATCTTCCACACTCACAAACACTAACTTCAACCTTCTGTACTCTCATACACTAACTTCAACATTCTGTACTCTCATACACTAACTTCAACATTCTGTACTCTCACACTCTAACATCAACATTCTGTACTCTCATACACTAACTTCAACATTCTGTACTCTCACACTCTAACATCAATCTTCTAAACTCATACACACACTAACTTCAACCTTCTGTACTCTCATACACTAACTTCAACATTCTGTACTCTCACACTCTAACATCAATCTACTAAACTCACACACACACTAACTTCAATCTTCCATAATCTCTCAAACTAACACCAATCTTCTGTACTCTCACACACTAACTTCAATCTTCTGTACTCTCACACACTAATTCAATCTTGTATGCTCACACACACACTTACATCAGTCTTCTGTATTTACACACACAAACTTCCAACCTTCCATTCTCTCACACACTAACTTCAGTCTTCTGTATTCTCACACACTAACATCAGTCTTGTATGCTCACACACACTTACTTCAACCTTCTGTACTCTCACACACTAACTTCAACCTTCTGTACTCTCATACACTGTAAATGTTCTCACACACTAACCTATCTTCTGTGCTCTCTATAGTGAGAAGAACACTTCATGTGATGACGTTGTTTGAACACTATTGTGATTGAAGTATAGTATGTTTTAATATTGTATTTTCAGTATTATTGTGCTTGGAGTTGGATGGATTGTATTCATTTTGTTAGCATACAAAGTGTCCAGAATACAGCTGGATTATGTGGAGTATGATCCGTTCTTTGAATTGGGGATTGATCGGGTAAGTGTCTATTGCCTCTTTCTTTCTTTCTTTCTTTCTTTCTTTCTTTCTTTCTTTCTTTCTTTCTTTCTTTCTTTCTTTCTTTCTTTCTTTCTTTCTTTCTCCCTTTCTTTCTTTCTTTCTTTCTCCCATAGGCCAACACATCCGACTTTGGCAGTCGGTTATTGACCGGGTTAGCCTTCCCGGGTTGTCACAGTTTGATGGAGAAAAGAATTCTTCTGTAGATTTCACAAGGTTTCACACCCTCTGACCAGATAAAAACAACACCTCGTTGTTCTTCCACAGTGCAAGTCGACACGGGGGCAGCCATTTTGTAATCACTATTGCACATGCGCAAACTGCTAGATCCTCGTGGTGTATTGCCTAAGAGCCAGTTTGTGTCTTGAAATAAGGTTTTCCGATGTCCATACTCTTCCGTGCTTAGTATAATAAAATTCCTGTTACCTAATGACTTTCCCGTGTGGATGGGTGGGGAGACCATTTTGAAATTATTAAAGAAGAAGATTTTGACTTTTCAATTTTCATGTTACAAAAAAGTGCTTAGAATATCATGGACCAAGAAAAAGAAAATTATTGGTATTCTACAAGATTGAACATGAAAGAAATCTGGCTCATATACAGTGTCATGCCTCGGAAACTTAACCCTTTGCAGGGCAGACGTTTGTCCATTTTTAAGCTCTAAACGGGCAAGATTTTTCAGGTTCAGTAAAATTTCGGTTACGTTAGTAAAAACATCACATCTAAGGTGTTAGTCAACAGAGTTTAGTGAAATAAAAACAAAATGAAGGAAAATGCATGCAGATTATTTTACTCACGTGAATAAGTATGTTGAATGTTGCTGGTAATCTACACATGAACACAAATATTTACAAAATGCAACATATTGTTTGTGATTGTCAGTCATTTATACAGCAATTTACAAACACATTTTCAGAATCAGAATTACTTTCTTCAAAGTCCGACTCATGAATGCTATCGCTGATCACTGATATCTAGCTCCGATTAATAGTCAACTTCGCGCCCTTCAGTGTCACTTAAATTGAGCCCGGCAAAATCTCCGCTATCACTTGAAGAATCGTCGAAATCCATTTTGAAATACAAAGCGTAAAACCCTAAAAAAAAACTATTTAAAAAATCCATTCAAATTCAAAGTACGCGCTTGCAAATGTTGGCCACATTTTCAAGCTATCGGCAAAACCGAAAGTAGACAATCGGAAGTCTTGGAAAGCCGCGAGATCGCATTTTTACAATACTTAGTCATCATGAATGCTTTGGGATGCAGAGGGCCCAGCTGCATGATGATGATATTGTGCTTAAAAATTGTTAATTAATTAAAAGATTGTCTTTTAATATGTTAATAATTTCACACCAAACTTATGCTGCACAAAAATGTTTGCTGTCAACATCAGCCTCTTTCAGCTGATTGTTGATTTCTTGGCAAGATTACGCTCAGTAGTTTGCCATTGCTTTCTGAGTGGCCGGCTCACATACCCCGTAAGTTACCGATGTGATTCGAACCACTGCTGATTCTCACCGTCATGTTACTTACGAGAGTATACGAGATTACAGAGAAAAGTCGCTAACTTCTAGGCCAGGAAGCAGGCAACCTTATGCTACCAATCTAAAACTTGGACTTTATCCAAAGCACACTTTCGCAAAATCAACACCTGCGAGATGAGATGCCTGAGGAGAGCTGCCACCTTAACAATCCGAGACCAAGTAAGAAATGCTGTTATTAGACTGACAGTGGCATCAACACCTTGTGCCACATTGATTGAAAAACAGAAGATCAAGTGGGACGCTGAGGTGTTTCCAAGGCACCAGGGCTGGGTTCTTCTTCTTCTTCTTCTTCTTGTTCATCCGGAGTTGTTTTTTTCGGACGTGATTGCGTTGTGCCTGTTTACAGCAGAGCTGCGTTCTTGCAGCCGTTAGGCCGACACATCCGACTTCTGCGGGCATTTGTTGACCGGGTTAACCTTCCCGCGGGGCTGGGTTCTATACTGCCCAAGACCTATTGACGCATCCTCGCCGAACGTCCTGGGCAACAGGTCCCCTTGGGGTCCTGGCTAAAGTCAGTAGGATCGTTGATTCCTCCAAAGTCAGAGAATGTCTGCTGCACAGCGAGGAACCACTAAGCCCACCAATAAGCCAGACATGGGACAACAGATACTCACGTAAACCTCAGGTCCTGATGTTGGACAACAGGATGTCTTTATCCGGCATACAGGACTTTGCGCTGGAGTTCACAGCCAGCGAACACAAGCAAGCAGAAGATCAAGTGGTTTGGTCATGTCGTTAGAATGCAACACCAGCAACTACCATCACTGGCCTTACATCAAAGATCATCTGCGACGAGACCAAGAGGACGTCCAAGAAGAAAATGGATTGATGACATCAAAGACATTGTACAATCACACGGAATGACACTATCCAGTGCTGCCCATCAGGTACTGGAGCACAAATTATTCCTCCCCATGACGCTTGAAGGCAGAAGTGGAAGATGATGATGATGAATAATGAAGGGGTATATGCCCGGGAAGACAGAAAACGGAAGACCAAAGAAAAGATGAGTGCAGGATGTGGCAGATGATCTCCAGATAGGTGTATTGACACGTGACATCTTGCTTATGATCGAGAGGTTTTCCGGAAGAATGCGATGGGATCAAGGTTCTGCAAAGGACATGCTACTGAATAAATGAATGAATGTTAATAATAAAACTTTTTACTCGCATATTTATTATTGCCTAGAATGTGTTATACTTTTTATTCTTTAGAATATGTTAGTTATATATTTTATTGTTTAAAATATGTTAATTATCTAATTCGTTATTGCTTAGAATGTGTTAGACACATGTTTTATTACTTGAAATATCATGTATATTGTTATTATTATTGTTCCTGTCCAGGGGGCTTCATCAGGGGAGATTAAAAGAGCCTACCGTAAGCTGAGTTTGATGTACCATCCAGACAGGGAGACAGGAGATCCGAAGAAGTTTATGAGAATTGCTAAAGCTTATGCTGCGTAAGGTTTTAACATCACTATCATTAGAGGCTAGTGTTCACATCATGGACACACTTGAGACATTTTTGTTAGAATTGCTACAAACATAAGATTTGGAGATTAGCATGACTGAATGGATAAGAACGCGTGTTCTTAAACATCCGGTGTGTTGATGCTGAGGTAATAGGTTCAACCCCTACACTGGATAGTTGGACTAAAATGTTGACCTCGCGTCCTTGACTTGGGGACGTAAATTACAGGTACCTCTGAAGTCAGTGTGGGTTCACCTGAGGGCGAGGGACATTTAATGGGGAAAGCTAATCCACATGCAAAACTCAGTCCAGCACTGCTAGAAGTAGTGTGTATGAACTACGTTTGTCTTCAAAGCAAGCGAGCTCCAAAAAAACAAGATTCCCTCTGAGCATTGTACTGGAGTCTGCTGACCATGAATGACCTAACTACTCTAGCGGAAACATGACCAGCCCAGGCCTAATCTTAGCAAGTCTGTAGGTGCTGTGTGAATTATCACCTGGTTACCTACAAATATACCTCTCCACGGTGGGAAAGTTTCAGTACTGATCTTGCACACACACACCCCCCCCTAGGC
>JACEFZ010002014.1:0-19728 GCA_014155875.1 Cepaea nemoralis
AGTGATATGGTTTATAAGGTTAATTGTACGAAAATCTTCACAATCAATTGCTCCTGGTCTTTTGGTATAGCTATAAATAAAGATTTCAGCATATCACTGGGTAAATATCCACTGCTGTAAATATCATTCAACATTTTGGTTAATATATCTACTCCAAATTCTCCCAATACTTCTAATTCTTCTATTGTGATTTCATCTGGCCCAGCTGTTTTTCCTTTCTTCATACGTTTCATAGCGTCAGCGACTTCTTCTTTCAGAATAGGTGGACCTTCTAAGTTACTATCTTCCAAATAACATGTGGTATCACTTATTCTGGAATTCTTATAGTTAAAGAAACATAACACGATATGCACAAGTCAAAAAGGGAGATTAAAAGAGTGGTTAAAAAAGCACATAGATAATTTGAAATGTAGATGATTTTGGAAAGATTTGATTCTGTACAAAAATGCTGACAACATCATAAACAGATACACAGAGTAATGAAGATTGCTTGAACGATACCATCTCATGAAGAGTACATGTTTCTCACATCAGAAGCTTACCATCCATATTCTTTGGGCATGCCATAGGAAGAAGGCTGGAATACAGAATGGTTGAATTTGAAGAGAGACAGTGAAATACTTAAAGAGAGAATATCCTTGACATTGTGACATCAAAAAACATTTCAATTGGAAATGATTAGCATTGTGCAAACAAGGAGTCTAAACAAAAGCCACATAGCATTAGAGTAAGTAGTTACATTTGGTAATTAAATAATGGCTTATTTTCTGTGCAGACTAAAAAAAGGAAAGTAAAGGATCATTTGCCATGTCTTGAAGCTTATTGAGTGTATGGTGCTAGCTCCATATTTGTGTAGACCAATTGGCACTCGATGAGCAAAGTGATCAATTATAAAACTGGCTGCTTTTATTTCCCAGAACATTTCCTCGTACCAATTTTAAGCTGGGTGGCCCAGTTTATCATCATCTTCCATACATGCCATCAAGCGTCTTGGGGAGGAATTGTCATTCCAGCCCTGATGGGTCATACTGGATGGTGTCATTCTATGTGATTGTACAATGTCTTTGATGTTGTCAGTCCATTTTCTTCCCAAGTGTCCTCTCGAATCAGATCTTCTTTTATGTAGTGCTGGTAGTTGATAGATTTGCATTATAACGAGATGTCCGAACAGTTAGATCTTCTGCCTTTCAGTATATGTGGCATAAGGTGTTGATCCCACGGTCAGTGTTTCTATTAGTTGTAGTGAGTCTGTGTGACTATGAGTGTTGGATATGTACAGTAACTATATTCAGCGGTACAGCTATAATCTTTAATGTAGTATGTGTATCTTCTTTCTTTCACTAAGTATTTGTAATATGCGGGGAAGTCAATAAGTAAGTCACAAATGGCTGTAGAAAAATAACTAAATATAATAACAACTTGAAACCAGTTTATTTTTATACACACATTGTCCCTTTACTTTTCAACATAATTTCCACCAACATTGATGCATGTATTCCATCGATTTATCAGTCCTCCCAAACCGGCTGCATAGAACTGCGTGCTCTGTTTTCTAAACCACGTTTTCACTTCACATTCAACTTCGGTATCATTCGCGAAATGTCTCCCGCCAAGGTGGGTTTCAGTGGACCTAAAAGGTGGAAATCGCTAGGAGGTAAGTCGGGGCTGTAAGATGGATGTTCCAGAACATCCCACCTTAGTTGGTTAATTTTCTCCTGAGTTAATTGAGCCATATGTGGTCTAGCATTGTCATGAAGAAGCAACACTCCTCTCGTCAGCAGTCCTGAACGATTTCTTCGATCATGCATTATGCTGTATACTGAAGCATGTGAGCCCCTATTGGAGATGCTAAAGAGTCTATCGTTGCTTGTCTGTCAACTCTAAACATCTCCTCCACCCGCTGCACGGTTGCTTCTGTTGCAATCTCAACAGGACGACCAGATCGGATTTCATCAACAATTTTAGAGCGTCCTTGAGAAAATATTTTCACCCAGCTATGCACCGCTTTACGGGACAAACATTTGTCAGCATAAACAGGAAGCATTTCCTTATGAATGTCCTTTGCAGGCAGTCCTTTTGCCCACAAAAATAAAAAAAAACTCACAACAGCGGGTTGCTCTTTGGTTGTACACTTCGTAAGTACAGTAGCCATTTTGTTTATCCGCTGCGCATGCGCATGAGACACCTAGCGCCACCTGATGAACGGGAATATAAAGTTCGATGTTGCTGTCACCTAATGACACCTGTAGAAAACACCAACTACATTTACCAGCCATCCCACAGAACTGTGTGACTTACTTATTGACTCGCCCTCGTAATTACATTGTCATGCATTAATAGGTCCATTTTTATGATGTACATGTTATTGTATATACGGTGAAGTGGTTACAATGAAGTCAATTAACATATTAGCAAGAACATAATAATGACAGTTTATAAAAAATACTGGTTTCAATGGGGATTTAAACAGATGACCATCGGCCCTGCAGGCCAGCATGCTAGCCACTAGTGCAAACTAAAGGTCACACAAAACAAGATTGTCGGGTATTATTGTTTATTGCGCAAAAGTTTATTAATAGAGAATTACCCTTTTATTGAGATATAAGATGGGAAGAGAAAAGCAGCTACAAATACACTACAGAACTTTAATTTGAGATCCATGTAAAATAAAATACATATCCATGTGTGTGCATTTTGTGTTTTCTGTAATTTTAAGACAGTATAGGAATAACCATCTCATCATGTTCCTCTTGTACCTTGCGGTGTCGAGGTGAAGTATAAACCGCAGGAGAGTGTCCGCTTATGGGCTTCATGAATCGATATTCCCATGGACTCATTATTTCCTGTGTCCAACGTTTACGTGGTCGGCCTCTTCCTCTGCTTCCCTCTGGTCTGTACATCATTGTTTGTTGTGGTATACTGTTAATTGGTAACCTACTTGCATGGCCAAACCATTTGACTTGTTGCTTTCTAATAAAATCTAGTGTAGCTATAACCCCCACTTTAGTCCTGATTTCTTAATTTCTGATCTTATCTCTTCTTGATACATTGAGTATTCTTCTCAGGAATCTCATTTCTGTTGTTGTGATATTTCTTTTCTCTTTTTCTGTCATTGTCCAGGTTTGGCATTGGTAACATAGAATTGGTAGGAGGATTGTGTTGTAAAGTGCTTTCTTAGTAGTTATTGATACATGTTTGTTCTTTAGTATTGGTGCCATTTGTCCAATGAGTTGGTTTGCCTTATTGCATCTATTTTCGACCTCGTCTTCTGATTTGCCATTTGATGATATTATACTTCCCAGGTACTTGAAACTCTTTACTTGTTTCAAGGGATGTTCGTTTAGGTGAATCGTTGTTGCTTTTTCTTCTTTAGTTAGTCATTACCTCTGTTTTACTTGTGCTAATTTTCATGTTATGTTCCCTACACATTTCGTTTAGACTATTCATGTGGTCTTGTAATTCAGCTTCTGATTTTGCTATTAGTGCTTGGTCGTCCGCAAACAGGAGTTCTCTAATGGTTAGATTTGCAGATGGTTCTTCTTCTGTGTTCTCGTCATGCGGTATTCTTGCGGTCTCTGTTTGGCTGGTTTCTTTACATATGTTGTCTATATATGTTATAAACAAGAGAGGGGACAGGACACAACCTTGTCGTACTCCGGATCTTATGGTGAAGGGTTCTGAGTGTCCTCCAGTTGCTCTCACTATGCATTCACTGTTGTTGTATAAGCTTCTACATAGGTTTAGTTAGATGTGTACTCACTCCATATTGTTTAAGGATTTCCCACAGCTTGTTTCTATCTACTCTATCAAATGCCTTTTCTTGGTCGACAAAGGCTAAGTAGAGTGTTTCATTGAATTCGATTGATTTTTCTATAAGTTGTCTAAGAGCAAAAATGGCATCTGTGCATCCTTTGTTTTTCCTAAATCCAAGTTGTGTTTCGCTTAGCTGGGATTCTATAATAGTTCGTAATCTTTTTTCAAGAATTTGGCAAAATATTTTCCCAGTATGACTCAACAGTGAAATGCCTCTGTATTGTGTGCAGTCTCTTTTGCTGCCTTTGTTTTTCCAAATTGGGATAATTATGGCGTTTCCCCAGTCTCGTGGTGTCTGTTGTTCTACCCAAACGTGGTTGAATAGTCTATGTAGCCATGCTGTTCCTACTTCTCTTGCTGCTTTAATTAGTTCATTTGGTATTTCATCTTGTCCTGGTGATTTGTTCAATGGGGCTAATCTGACGGCTTCTATAATTTCTTCTTTCAGTATGTCTGGTTCTAGTTCTTCGGTGGCATCTGTGTCGGTTTCTTGAATTCCTGTGACATCTGATGGGATGTTGAGAAGTTGTTCGAAGTCATTTCCATCTTATTAGGATTTGCTTTTGTTCACTTATTGGTTCTCCATTTTCATTGTTAATTATTTCAGTTGGGTCAAAGGGTTCTGCTCTGGTTCTCATTGCACTTATCTTTTTATAGAAGTTTCTAGTTGCCTCCTTGTAGTTTTTATTTAGAGTTTCTCCATACTCCTCCCAGTTTTTTTGTTTTTCTCACTTTACTATTCTATTCACATTTCTCGCTATTCTATATTCTATGTAATCGCATTTCTGTTTGCTCTTCGACCACTTTTTATATTTTTCCTTTTTGTCTTTTACAGCTTTCTTTACTTCTGCTTTCCACCAACTTGTTATTTTCATTACCCATGTTTTGTATTTTTTCGTGGTGCCACATGTTATCTTTGCAGTATTTAAAATGTTTGATTTGAACATCTCCCATTCTTTTACCACTGTCTTTCTTTTTGTAGGTAATTGTACAAAGATTTCAGTTAGCTCTTTTTCATAATTTTTTTCTCACTGCCTTGTCTTTGAGGTTTTTTAAGTTTACTGATTCGCATGGCATGTATTTTCCTGGTCTTTGCTTCCTTCTACTGATGATTCTTATTGTGACAATGACTGCTTTGTGGTCTGTGTTTATACCTAAGTTGGGCACTGCCCTTGCATCTAATATATTTCTCATTCTGTTATTTCTTGTTAATATAAAATAAATTTGGCTTTTAGTATCCAGATCATTCCATTTATACCAGGTGTATATTTGTGAGTCTTTGTGTTTATAGAATGTATTTGTTATATAGAGGTCATGTTGGCTGCATAGCTCTATCAGTATATTTCCCTTATCATTTCTTTCATTATGTTGGTCTCCGAATGCTCCAAGATGTTTTTCTATGCCCGCTCTGTTGTGTCCTAGTCTTGCATTGAAGTCTCCCATAACTATGATGTTGTCCTGCTTATCTGTTTTATTTAGCATGTCATGGATGTCTTCGTAGAAGTCCTTGCATTCTTGCTCATTATTGTTTGTATTACATGGTGCATATATTTGTACATATGTTATAATTGTTTGTTCTTTTATTCTCACTGTTATTATTCTTTCTGATATATATTTTATGTCTAGTATTGCTCTTGCTAGCCATGGTTCAATAACTATTCCCACACCGTGTCTTGCCCTTTCTTGCTGTTCTACTCCAGAGTAGACAAATGTGTAACTGTGGTGGATCTCCTTGCATCCTTCCCCCATTATTCTGGTGTCTGCTATTCCCATCAGTCCAATTTTCCTCTCTTTCATTGTTTCTATAAGTTCTTCTTCTTTACTATTAAAACCGCAGACGTTCATTGTGCCTATTTTTTGAATCGCTGATCTATGATTGATTGATTGATTGATTTAGGAACCGACATCACAGCATTCGGGACATTCCCATAAGCGCTCCGTCCCCATCCCCAGCAGCCAGCGAAGAGTTCCAACACTAATAGTTCCAGTAGCAATCTGATTATATGTCCGTCTCGCCTTTCCTCTGAGCGTCGAGCATCGGCCAGATCTCTGATCGCTGATCTATTCCGTAGTCCATTAACATTGCTGGGTCTATATCCATTAGGGTCAGTCCGTTTATACTTCTTAGTTTTTCTACGAGCAGTATGAAGATCCCCTGCCGGCTTGCTAGGCCAGTCGCAGGTTTAGGACAAAAATCTGACCTTAGGGAGTCCATCTCCTATGGCGAGCCATATCCCCGTTAGCCCATGACCTCGCAGTCTTGGTTTCCTAGTCAGCACCGCGTGGAGGTGGGGTTGACTTGTGTTGTCTGCGGGTCATCGGCAGGCTACTAATTTTCACTTTTCATCCCTCCTAGGAGAGGCTAGCCGATCCTAACCCTGCTGGCTGCAGGGCCATGCGCAGTCCACACCTTGCAGACCATAGGAATAACAAAAATATCAATATTTGTATGGAGTAGTTTATAGAGTAGGAATGTATACTGCATGTTTATAGTGATCTAATTTATTTAATGTTTGCTAGAAACGTGAACACAGCAATTCTATACCATCCTGGCATGTTGCTAGGACGTTCTGTTAATATGAAGACCATGCAGCCGGGGTACATGTTGATAGGAGAAGACATTCATCCTACAGAAACGAAGGTATGTACATACGACACACAACTAGCAAATCGTAATATTTCATATTTATTTGTCCATTTCTGTTGTTTAAGTGAGTGAGTAAATTGCTTGCACTGTTTCGTCAAGCCTGTGGCACAGTACATGATCGTACTTTGACAAGCATGATTGTGTCAATTTGCTTTCCTTAGTCTCTGGTTGTCCCCTGTGAATCTACAAGACAGCAGGTTTGTGTCTCTTTGTCTGTTTCTTATTCTTTGGCCTATCCAATATAGGAGACCCAACCAGCAGTTGCGCTATCGTCAGCATAGCTTTTGGGGTCACTGGAACACATAAACCCGGCTACCACTTTAAGGTTTAGACTTGACCAATAGTGATGAAATTATGATTACAGTATGATAGCAAAATGTATTATTGAAAATACTAGTGAATATTTAGAATTTGTGATGCAGTAATCTAATTTCTATTTACACCATTTAAATTTCTTGCTATAGTAATATGTTGTCTGTTTGTGTTCTTGATAATTTTCCCATTATTGTCAATATGAGGAACAAACAAACAAACTTTATTTTCAAAAGGTCACAAATTATGCACGAAGACCCGTCTTACATTAGGCCCTTCTGATCACTCATCTTTCGTGCATAAATTAACTATTGTGCATGTTACATTCACATAGGAAAAAAGCATTGTCAAATGACAGTTGTGAACATAAAAAAAAGATGCAGCGAAATATGCCAGGCAATAAATCATGCAATCTATGGTTTATGTCTTTGTTATTCAAATTCACTACGGGAAAACATTGTTTTGATTTACTGAAAAATCATATTACCGTGTTATGAGACAGACAGGCAACCTACATGGTGTTGTTGCGCAATAAATTTCCTAATTCATCTATGTTCATTTCATCAATCATTCCACCCTGTTATGGATTCCAGCATCGTACTGCCGATGCTGCCAATCTCATCTCTCATCTCATCATGTTCCTCTTGTACCTTGCGGTGTCGAGGTGAAGTATAAACAGCGGGAGAGTGCCCGCTTATGGGCTTCATGTATCGATGTTCCTATGGACTCTGTTATTCCCTGCGTCCATCGTTTACGTGGTCGGCCTCTTCCTGTGTTTCCCTCTGGTCTGTACATCATTGCTTGTTGTGGTATACTGTTAGTTGGTATTCTACTTGCATGGCCAAACCATTTGACTTGCTGCTTTCTAATAAAATCTAGTGCAACTGTAACCCCCACTTTAGTCCTGATTTCTTAATTTCTGATCTTATCTCTTCTTGATACATTGATTGTTCTTCTCAGGAATCTCATTTCTGTTGTGATTTTTCTTTTCTCTTTTTCTGTCATTGTCCAAGTTTGGCATTGGTAACATAGAGTTGGTAGGAAGACTGTGTTGTAAAGTGCTTTCTTAGTATAGTATGTCCAGAAATGAATGCCGTCATTCACGATCAATTATTTTGAAAACTGTCTGTTGCATCGTTATGAAATTTTTCCTGCCGTCTTATATTTACCCCCACCCAAGGAATATGTCTTTGATAGGTCCAAAAGCAACTTAAATCATTGAAAGCGGAAACATTTCTTTGATGTTTTGTTGAAAAACTAGTGATTTATCGCTAACAAACTTGTTGTTACAGTAATGAATGCCTCGCCAATTCACATGACGACACAAGGCGTATCCGGATTCATATGGGAGTGGGTGCAATAAAAGAAGTAGCTTAAAAGTCAACAGGGTCGGCTGCATTGCACCGGGCTTTTATCCCATATGGCTCCGGTTCTTTCCGCAGCGCGGAAAGCGTCGCACAAAGCACAAACTCCGTAGCTCCAGCGACGACCCTCGGGAGTCTCCGAAAAAATGCACTCATGAAATGAAGGACGCGGCCCGGAATCGAACATACAACCTTCAGAGCCCGAGTCAGACGGCTTGATCACTTCACCACGGAGAATCCCGAGAGGGGTGCAATGTGTAATATTACTAAAGACAGAGAATTTACAGAGGCATGGAGTAAATAATTTGTAAATTGACAGGAAAGTAGAAGGAATATATTTCTTACCTTATTTTTCATTTCCTTCTTGTTTCTTCAGCTGCTGGTTAATAATGTGTACACAAGTATTCATGTTAGCTTTTTATATTGAGTTCGTGAAAGCTTCCAAATAGATGTGCGTTAATGTGCGTATGGAGTGACCAGAAATGATACCGCAATTTAGTCATCATGTTTCCATTTTTAAGGATCTGTTCAGCTGTCTGTGTAATTTGTTCACACGTACACATGGGTGACAGACCCACTTTGAGTCCTCATGAAAGATTGTTTACTCTGCTGTTTACCGTTCAGAGACGGAACATGATTACCTGTTTTGCACTATAAAAATAGTTGTCAGTGTCTGTGTAGTGGCTTTCTTCTTAACGACCAAGATGTTGGTCCTCTTTTCATTGAAGTTTATAGATTGATTCATGCACGTGTGTTGTCCCCTAATTTGACGTGTTTGCTCTCACGTTTCTTGTTATGCCACAATATGTCAGTTTCCACCGCAATATTACTTTTCTGTTGGTATTCAATGCGTTTAGTGTGTGTGTGTTTTTTTTTCTTCAATACAGTTGTTTGTCACCACTGAGGGCTTGCGGAATTGAAAATTCATCACTGTGGAATACAAACTGTTGCCATTGACATTATGCTGATGCTGTAATGTTTAGGGCCTGTAATTCATCTGAATAGTTGGAGCAAAATATCCCAGTGAGTGTGTACGTAGATTAAGGTCTGTGATCTGCTCAGACATTAGTCTGTGTCAGACGATTCCAGTAGGTTGATGATTGCTCTCGGTTGCATAAAATTCAATCCATCCTTTCTCCAATAGTCTTCTTCCTCTTTCAACACATGGTCCTCACATTTTTTCCAGTAACTTTTATCAATATTTAATAGCGCAGACTGGTTAGTATCTTGACGTCAGACAATTTGAATATAGTATTGTCAGCTGCCATCTGTCCTTTAATTTTAGCCCACACAAGTTCTGTAGGGTTCAAATGAGAATGATACGGCGGAAGTTTCAAGCACCTATGGCCATGCTTTTCTATCAACTTGTCGATTTGATATTTCTTGCTTTTTTGCGCCTGTTTTACAAGGGACAACAACTGTAGCTTGAAATATGTTTCTGGAAATGGTATATTTTCCCTTCAGAGCCATATCTTTATTGCTTCCTTTGTGCTCGATGCCGTAGGTATTTTGTCTTCTTGGGCAACAACATTGTGATATGATGCATTGTCCATTAGACAAGACGGTCTATCAATGGATGGAAATACTGTATTCTCGAGCCAATCTCTAAATACATTACCATTCATCTCATTATGATAATCCCTATTGTCTGTACGCTTTGATACGAACACGGCCCAGCATTCTGTAGTAAGCCATTATGAGTACTACCAGCATAGGCTATGACCAAACGCAGCATAGGCTATGACCAAACGCTGTCCTTTACTACTGGGCACATAACGCTTTATCTTTCCATCCATTGATTGCCATTCCTTTTCACTTGTGTGGTGCGCATTGATCCACGTCTCATCCAAATACACTATGTCATAATTTACTTTGCACATTTCCCTTATTTCACGTAGGTATCTGCTTCTCATGGCTCCTAAATGCAGTTGCTCGCAAAGGATATTTCTACCTCCCTTGTACTTTCTAAAAGTGAAGCCTAATGTCCTTATAATTTTCCACAAAGTTGTTTTGGATAGCTCTATGTTATTGTTCTTTCTCAACAAAACTGTGACATATTGGGTGTTGGAAGCAGTACCCACTCTGACTTACCCCACAATGAAGTAAAGCTATGAGGATGGGACTGATTTCATTTGGAGGGGAATGGGTTCTTGGAAGCCAAAGTGACCCATAATAGCTCTTGAAATCTAGGGGTTTCCCTAGGAATGTTACTTTCTTCCCTCCAAAATCTTCCTTCCCGAAAAGAGAAAATTAGCTCGAGAGTCCCCCACCTATGATCATTTTCCCTTTTAGGTGAAATGGTCACAGGAATTAATAAAATGTAAAGTTCCCTTTTCTGAGTAACCTGGAACCTGGGAGATTACAATAGGACAGGACTTCAGCTGTCTATTAGAGTTTACCCAGTCACCTGTAGTTCCAGATACTACCTTTATGTGAAGTAGTTTCCTAACTAAACACATAGATAATAAAATGTTTTGCTACACCACAATGGACTTGACAGAAGAATGCAGGAACAGTTAATTTGGTTTATTAATCAAAATAAAAACCTGTGGAAGTAACCAGTGATGCATTATGAACATATATGAAATACATCAAGACATTGAGATAATGTTCATATTCAACATTAGAAATAAGAACTCTCATGTTCAGAGATGACTTCAGTCATGTGGCCACTAAGCCTTCCCATCAGTTAGCCTGCTATTGTTTCTGTAATAAATACCCCAGATGGTCCTGGAACATTTCTCAAGGATTTGTAAAACAAATAGTCTAAACAGTCTCTACACACTGTATGAATCAGAGGAGTCCATGACTACTCTCTGTTCCTGAAAGTTATTGATTGTTCTCACAAGTATAAAGTTTCACTGAGTAAAATCAAAGTATAGCAGTGATGAAATGTTGCCAAACTTCTGCCATATTTGTAAATAATTTGCATTGAGGTATAAACTTGATCCTAATGATCTTAGAACTGTTTCTACACTGTAAATATATCAATCACCAGATCAATCATGAAACACAGATCCGGTTTGGGCACAGTTCAGTGGGGACTCATTGAATATTCTGGTCCTGGCCACAGATTCCTGTTGCACCTTTATATTACAGATCTGCTCTAGGTTGACAGCCATTGTACATTATTGGGCAATGTTCTGCACCTCTGGATCATGACAATCTGCGAACACCGCCATCCTCACCTGAGGTGGATAAACATGGTGAACACATTTATATCTAGCCAAAGGATGATGATTCTCCAGTGGACAAGAATGAAAAGGGTTACAGACATGAGGTACAGAAGGTAGCAGATTCAGGAAGTACCTACAAGTTAAGAGCTACAGTGTGTCTCCTTGTACTGGCATTAGACATCAGCAATTATCTTGGGCAAGCCTTCTTTTACTGCACTTGTACATAGTGACCTGTTGGCTGATGTTCTCACAGAGGACACAGACACAGTGACTGACAAGGCTAGAAAAGAATGATGGAGAGTAAATGATGAGATGTACCCAGCATATCTGATCCCTACATAGTAATGGAACAGAATAGGATGATTGTTCATCTCATACATATTAACTCATGTTACCAATCAGTGCTGCCCACCATTGTTTTAGTCTGCCTGGATACTTTCCTGTTTATACCCTCTCACCTCTTCTGTCATTTCCTTTACTTACTTCTTCTGACACTGGGTGATATTTCCCCTTGACAGTTTAGAAGTGCTTATGCATGAAAGCATATTATGTCCTTTACTTACTCGGTCAAACAGGGTGATGGTTTAATAAACTACATTACACATGTTGCATCAAAGTAATAATGTAAAGAAACATACATTAAATATTTCACTCTAAAGTAATAAGTAACATATAATTGGTATGAATGTGGAGGTCTATGTGAAATGTTCCTTATTGAGGATTTACACTGCCTCTCATTCAATAACACATATATATACAGAGTGAAAGAAAGATGAGACACCACATTGTACTCATTCTCTCAAACTAACACCATTCTTCTTTCCTCCGTTCACTTGAGTGCTGGTGTTGGGCTGTTAGCTGGACTGTTCGTCAGAGTGCTAAATGCTTGTTTGAATAAATCACAGCAGTATAAATGCTGGACCAGTCATGGATGCTAAACAGTTACACACACATTCTGTCTTCACGCCACGAACATATAAGATGAGAGGTAGAGTCTTTCATTCTCCTTCTCACATTCGCATGTGGTGGTGGTTCGCTGTGGATTGCAACTAAGGCAACACCCAGCACAAAGATCATAGTTTATCTTGTACTAAACCATGCTCTGAACACAGTCAGACAGCCAGTGGGATTTAGACTCAAGAATAGGAAACAGTCTGGGCATAATTGAGCCTCTTTTCACAGCTTCAGGACATAGTGATTGTACAGCACTCTTCTGGAAACGAATGGAGATGGAGTCAGATACTTACATCAGTGCTGGCAGAGAGTAGCCATTTGGGACTGGTTGAAAGTTGGTTTCTATCTTCTAATAGAAGAATAAATATATATATATATATTAGTGCCGGGAACTTACACACACACACTCTCATACTTAAAGCTTTACCTGACTCAGAAATAAACAAACTCAGGCATAATTTCGTCTGAAGCTTTCCTTCTGAATCAGGATGAGGGACATACAGAGACCTAAACCACATCTAGATGCTTTGCCGGTCGCTCTGCAAGTGCCGAAATTTAGCGTCGCTGGACCCAAAATATTTCGCGGGCGACGCGATTATTCTAGGTTAACCAATGGACAGAATGGGCTTAGACCACATGATCTGTCCATCATTGGGTGTCACAGCTATTAATACTGTTGACACCACATTCCTAGCATCCCAATTCTCTCTAGTGCAAACCCTTAGTGAGAAGTGTGTTTTGAAATTGTGATGTGCAGCAGTGAACAAGACGGTGTGCGCAATCATGCGACAGAGCCCCCCTCCAGATTGATCTCTGTGGAGAACTATCGTCTCAGTCATTCACAGCTGACACGGTTCCTTTTGTGATCCTTCTTGTTGGTTTTCCACTTCATCCGAAGTTGATGGTTCATCAGGAACTGGACAACGACTCAAGAAGTCGGCGCCTACGTTCATTTTCCCAGGAACGTATTCGATTTGGAATGAGTATGGTTGCAACAGCAGCGACCATCGCATGAGTCTTGCGTTCAGATTCTGTGACGATGCCAGAAACATCAAGGGTTGGTGATCACATTGCACTGTAAAATGTTTACCATACAGGTATGCCTGAAACTTTTCCACAGCCCAGATTAGACCAAGGCACTCAATCAACGAGTAGTTCCGTTCAGAAGCATTCAGTTTCCTGCTTGCATAAGCTACAGGGAATAGCTCTGAGTGATCATCTCCTTTCCTCTGGAGTAAGGTGGCCCCTATTCCAATATTACTCGCATCTGTGCGGAGCACGAATGATCCGGTCGAGGTTGGGTAGATGTAGGATCGGTTTGGCTGTTAAAGCTTGTTTTGAGAGCTGTAAAAGCCTTCTCACAATCAGCTGACCATATGACTTTCTCTGGATTCCCCTTTTTGGTAAGATCCGTTAAGGGTGCAGCCAGTGTGTTGAAGTCCCTTAATGTATCTTGATAGAATCCACATAAGGAGACTAATGATCGAACATCCTTTTTGGTTCCTTGGGCGAGGTGCTCTCTGAAGTTCTCCACATTTCCTTCTTGAGGTGTTATGAAGCCTTGAGATACCTTATGGCCTAGGAAGTCCAATTGTTGAAATCCTATTTGACACTTCTTGGGTCTTGCTGTCAAACTGTTTCCTTAAGTCGCTTGAACAATAGATGCAATGTTTCGACATGCTCCTCAAATGTTTCAGTAGCAACTAAAATATCATCCATGAAGTGGCTGATGGCCGGATGATGTAATGGGTCAAGTAATCTTCTCATCATGCGTGTAAATACACCTGGAGCGTTACTTAATCCAAATGTAAGAACATTGAACTCGTAGTGCCCTCCAGGAGTACTGAAAGTTAACCACGGTTTGACTTCCGGTTTCACAGGAATTTGGTAATATCCCTTACTGAGATCAATCCTGGTGAAGTATTGGGCTGTGTTGAGACTAGTGAACAGCTGATTCTGGTCGGGTAGAGGTTCTGCCTGAAATTCAGTATCGCGTTGGAGCTGTCGATAATCGATGCACATTCTGTGTTCACCATTAGGTTTTCTCAACAACACCACACTAGCACTTTTATGGGGGATTTCAGATTGTGAAAATAAATTTCCCGATGAGAGCATCTGCTGTATCTCTTCCCCGCAAAAATATTTTTTTCTTTGGGATAAGGAACTGGGTACGTCTTGACTCGCACAGGTGTATCATCTGTTAGCTTCATATCCCAAAATTTCCCCTAAAAATTTGTAAAGACCTGGTTTGTCGGTAAGTATTTCTGCATACATTGCCATAAGATCTGAATTTGCTTCTGTTGATCTGGAGATAGGTTGGGGTTGATATCCACATCCTGAAATGTCTCTTTTTGGGTTGCAGTGTACATTCTGTTCCCATGGGGAATTCCTTTTCTAACTTCAGTAGCAACAGCCATAGCCATCAGGTGTGCAGTTTCGGAGGTTTTCGGGCCTTTTTATTTCCATTTCTTCAAAAGGTTTATGTGAAAAACTTTTAACTTGCCTTTGACAGAAATTTTGGGAGTGAGTACGAGATATTTTCTCTTTCCCCCTCAAATGGTCCTTTCCATCCAATTTGCAACTTGTTCTGGGGCTGGTTGGGGGAAATAGAGCAGCACTTTTTTTAAAAAACTGTCAGCTCTCTATCTTTTGCCTTCTTGTTGAAAATTTCGAGTCATTCTTCGTCGAGCTTGACGCAGATTCACATTCGCTTGTCTCCAACCTGTTGTAGACGTTTTTTTTTTTCAACTCACAACATAAAAAGATGCAGTAACATCTGTATCATCTGCATTATCATCATTTCCCTGTTCTCAGTAATACTTCCCAAAGGGGCCCTTTTTTTTTCCTTTCCCCAAAAAACAGTGTTGCGGGCCGCAATTTCCCAAATAGGTGGGGCGGCACTTCCCGGTATGCAAATAATGCAGCAGGAATATATGTGTCCCAATCCTCTGGTTTTTTTATGAGCTAACTTTCTCAGAATACTGATGAGGGTACCGTTTCCACCGTTCTAAAACTCCCGTTCGTTTGAGGCAAATGGGGAGATGAATAGATATGGCGAGAAAGAAATAGCCGAAAGACTTCTTCCATGAGTTTACTGCGAAAAACTGTGAAAGCATTGTCGGGTTTGGATTTTTAGGGGGAAAACCAATCCGATTTAAAAATCTCAAGTAAGGCTTCAGCAATGTGCTTGGAGTCACTTTATGGCATTGGAATACTTTTCTGCCCAAAATTGAACAGACCCTCCCCCCCAATGTTAATATGTATCGATTCTTCCTCCTCGTCCTGGGAGTGGTCCGATAATGTCTAAAGGCAACTCTCTCGAAAGGAGATCCAGTTAGGGGCATCTCACCCAAGCGGGACAGGGGGGTTTTTCCCAAAGTCTTTGGGGGGCACTCTTTGGGGATTCAGGGCATGACTTGAAAATATCTGGTGATGGGCAGAATTCATTCCGGGCCAAAAATAGTGCATGGAAATTTTTTTTGCATAGTAGCAAATTTTTTTCCCATATGCCCCCCTGAAAGATAAGTTGTGGCCCATATCCAAAAGTTGAGCCAAAGATACGTAGACGGGGCAATTAATTGAGAATATTCTTGTCCACTTTTACCTGCCTTGCGATATAGAAAATCCCACCCTTCATTACATGTCGCCTCTTCCCTTTGGGGTGAAAGTGCTTTAGGCAAATTTGTTGAAGCATGGCAAAAAAGGGGCTGTCAGCACTCTGTGCTTTCCCTTTAGATCCTCTTGGGCGAGGGTTGGTCGGAGTCGACGAAGCTGGAGTTTTTTTCCCGTCTGCGAATTTTGTCGTCAAAGCAGCGACTATCACAGGCTGTATAGGTTCTCCTAGAAAGACGTAACGACAACCGAGCAGGACTGGGTACAAAGGGGTTTTCCATCAAAACCGGGTCCTTGATTGTTTTCCCGTAACATAACGCGAAGCTATATGTCTCGAGGGCCCCAGGTAGTGAAAATCTTGGCTGAACTTTTCAAGGGTCCCTGTTTTAATCACCATTTTTCCCCAGTCAACTGTTCTGGCTGAACTAAGGATGTTGCTTTCGACGCAGTCATAATTTAAAACCTGTATCATATAAGCAAAAGGCGGGGTATCCATTTAGCAAGATGGATTCCCACCCACCGAATTTTGGGGGGGTGTCTTCATTTAGTTTTCAAAACTGGACGTTTCCCCTAGTGCTCACCCCTTAAAAGTTCCCCCCCGGCAAGTTTAAAACATGCAACTGTGTGAGGGGTAGGAGGGTTTTTTCCGACAATCTTTTGTGTGATGTCCTACCTTCCGGCAATTGGTACAGTAGTCCTTCCCACTCTTCTTGGCAGCCTGAATATAAATTTGACTGGTGCTCGCAGATTTCTTTTTTTAATTCTTATTTTTGGGGGGTTTGGGGTGTTCTTTTTCTTTGGTCTTGAGTGATTGGTCTGGGGGAGAACTTTTGGGCATTTCCCACTCTTACTTCCCCCACCCCCCCTTCTGAGATTTCCCCTCCCCCCATCTCTCTGCCCAAAGAATAATTTCCTCAAGTCTATCAGCTCCATTCTGTGTTAAGAACCCCCCCAAAAATTCTGATGACATTTATCCCTTAATTGGGCAATCAATATCATCTCCCCCGGGGTTTCCCTTTAAATGTTTTTTTTCAAACCTTCCCCCCTCTCTGCCCATTTGTGCAGGTAGGATTTTAATCTTTCAACCCATTGGCCGTAACTTTCCCCAAAAGGGTCCCTTTTTAGCTGATCTGAATTTTCCCTTTTTTAAATTTTTCCGAATCGGGCTTCGAAGCGAGTTAGTAAAGCTCTTTTGAGAACACCGTAATCCTGTCGTTCCTCATGACTAAGTCTAGAGAAAATTTCAAAAACATAGTTTTTTCAAACCCTGGGGGAAAAGTTTCACCGACCATTTAGAAATTTTCAAGCCCCCATGGGAGAACCCCATAAGTTCGAACCTTTGGGAAAGATAGGTGGATCCCCCAACCCCTTTCAGCGTTCCCCATTATATGGTTCTAAAGGAAATGCCATCGCTTTCCAAATGTGATGGTAGTTTTCCTTTTTGCTGTATATCTGTAGGTTTGGGCCCGCGTGTGGAAAATGGAGGGGGGGGGTAAAGGAACACCAATTCCCCCCCCTCTCCAACTCAGTATCCATGCGCCTAATCTCCAACTGATGTTGTCTTTCCTTTTCTCTATTTTTTCCCTTTTTCAGCCTGCAGCTTTCTATCCTCCAACTCTAAAAAACTATCCCGGGTTTCTCTCTCTTTCTGAATCATTTTCAGCCTCTCTGTCTTTTTCCTTCTGAATTATTTCAGCCTCCCCTGTTTTTTTTTTCCTTCTGGGGTTTTCCCCAGCCTGTTTAAAAGCCCCCATGGGCTATCGAAAATTTGTCAGAGACGTTTTCCTTTTGCGAGCTCAGGACCCTTTAAAACCCCCATGATTTGCCCACATCGACATATTGTTTTTTCCCTAGTAAAGCTGTTTTTCCGCCATGCTAATTTTTTTGATCTTTTTCCCAAATAAATTTTAAAAAATACTAAGTGTCCGCCTCTGTCTGATTCAGATAGGAAAACCCCTGTATCTGAAACGGTACAAAGCATGCAATGGCGAAATACAAACAACAAATCAACAATGTAATGTTGCAGGAAAAATCTTGCACGAAATCTGGAGTTTTCGACTATTGAGAGAAAAAAACACCAAACACCCGAAGTCAACCTCACTAGACATAAAGATTCTGATATTACCCCTCTGATCTACACCTGGTAACATAAGACCTAAAGTGATTTCTAATCAGTGGTTCTGAATCTGGAATTACACAAGTCCACCTATTGGCCTTGCAAATGCGGTCCTTAAAATTGTAAATAAAGTTCCGCAAAAAATGTAGAGTTCTGTTTCACTTCAAAAAACCTGAAAGAAAATTCACATATTTCAAGCAGTTGTGGTGTGAACAAAATTAGACCCACTATGTATTGGTACCAACCAATAAATGTGTATGGTTACGAGAAAGCACGAGTTCTACCCTGAGACGAGCCTAACAAGTAAATGTGAACATATTGGGTGGTTGGAAGCAGTACCCACTCTGACTTACCCCACAATGAAGTAAAGCTATGAGGATGGGACTGATTTCATTTGGAGGGGATGGGTTCTTGGAAGCCAGAAGTGACCCAATAATAGCTCTTGAAATCTAGGGGTTTCCCCAGGAATGTTACTTTTCTTCCCTCCAAAATCTTCCTTCCCGAAAAGAGAAACTTAGCTTCGGAGAGTCCCCCACCTATGATCATTTTCCCTTTTAGGTGAATATGGTCACAGGAATTAATAAAATGTAAAGTTCCCTTTTCTGAGTAACCTAGGAACCTGGGAGATTACAATAGGACAGACTTCAGCTGTCTATTAGAGTATTACCCAGTCACCTGTAGTTCCAGATACTACCTTTATGTGAAGTAGTTTCCTAACTAAACACATAGATAATAAAATGTTTGCTACACCACAATGGACTTGACAGAAGAAATGCAGGAACAGTTAATTTGGTTTATTAATCAAAATAAAAACCTGTGGAAGATAACCAGTGATGCATTATGACATATATGAAATACATCAAGACATTGAGATAATGTTCATATTCAACATTAGAAATAAGAACTCTCATGTTCAGAGATGACTTCAGTCATGTGGCCACTAAGCCTTCCCATCAGTTAGCCTGCTATTGTTTCTGTAACAAATACCCCAGATGGTACTGGAACATTTCTCAAGGATTTGTAAAACAAATAGTCTAAACAGTCCTCTACACACTGTATGAATCAGAGGAGTCCATGACTACTCTCTCTGTTCCTGAAAGTTATTGATTGTTCTCACAAGTATAAAGTTTCACTGAGTAAAATCAAAGTATAGCAGTGATGAAAAAGTTGCCAAACTTCTGCCATATTTGTAAATAATTTGCATTGAGTATAAACTTGATCCTAATGATCTTAGAACTGTTTCTACACTGTAAATATCAATCACCAGATCAATCATGAAACACAGATCCGGTTTGGGCACAGTTCAGTGGGGATCATTGAATATTCTTGGTCCTGGCCACGATTTCCCGTTGCACCTTTATATTACAGATCTGCTCTAGGTTGACAGCCATTGTACATTATTGGGCAATGTTCTGCACCCCTGGATCATGACAATCTGCGAACACGCCACCCCTCACCTGAGGTGGATAAACATGGGGAACACATTTATATCTAGCCAAAGATGATGATTCTCCAGTGGAAAAGAAAGAAAGGGTTTACGCATGAGGTACAGAAGGTAGCAGATTCAGGAAGTACCCACAAGTTAAGAGCTACATGTGTCTCCTTGTACTGGCATTTGACATCAGCAATTTTTGGGCAAGCCTTCTTTTACTGCACTTGTACATAGTGGCCTGTTGGCTGATGTTCTCACGAGGACACAGACACAGTGACATGAAAGGCTAAAAAGAAATATGG
>JACEFZ010002015.1:0-19460 GCA_014155875.1 Cepaea nemoralis
CAAAATTTTTAAGAATTTATAAAAGAACCTCTATAGACATCACTGAGATAAAGAATAGAAAAGGACAAGCAAAAACGGCATTCTATCAAATGAAGAACGTTTTGTGCAATAAGTCATTGTCCTTGAAAGTTAGAAAAGAGTTCTTGATGTTACATAGAACCAGTTTTAACGTACGGCTGCGACTCCGGACAATTAATAAACAGGCGAAATTATCACTGGAGACCTTGGAGATGTGGTTTTACAGAAGAATTGTGAAATTAACTGGACAGCCAAAATGAACAATTGAGACGTTTTGAGTGAAGCTGAGTCGCAAAGCAACTTATCACAGACATCAGAAAGCAGCAGCCATCGTGTTTCGGCCTCATTATAAGAAGACAAAAACTGGAACATCCTGTGACAACAGGACAGATTTGCGGAAAGAGAGATAGAGGAAGACGGGGGAGAAGATTCTCCACAGTTTGTGTCATGGCACGGAAGGAAGTCAACACACGAATTGATCCATCTATCAGGGATCGCAATTTGTGGAGAGGCATGATCGCCCACGCGTGATGATGATGATGATGATGATGATGATGATGATGATAAATGATGATGATGATGATGATGATGATGATGAAAAAAACGATCAGCTGCACTTCCTTCAAGAAATCATACACGTTTACTTAATGTCTACCATCTTCTGACTACCACATCTTCAACACGTTTATCTCCTGAAACTGGTCCCCAACCAATCCACGTCTACTACACTCTATTTTCAAAGTCTGAAATACGTCAGCCCTGGTTTCTTTGCATTACAGTTTTTAATTTGTGTCTGGTGAAAACTCTAAGCGTCCATCACTCGACATCCGGACTCTCTTTTGAGTATGGGCTCCCTTGCCAGCACTCAAAGCCGACAAAACCCCGGGGGGCACATTACGACGTTTGAATCAAATCGCAGCTGCATTAATAATTAATGACCATCCCTGGATTCCAGAATTGGCTGCCAGGAAAAGATGTAATCCCCCAGAAAAACGCAGATGCGGACCTTCCGGGAATTCCAGAAGACACCAGAAATGTAAAACGTGGACAGTGATAATGTAGACAGATTGATGCTTGTCGGTAAGCTGCTTAAAATTTTAAACCTGACGACGGAGGGGACGGATGCGGAGACACGGCTACTCTTCTGTAGAGAGGCTGGGCCAGGCTAAAAAGGCTACAAATAGCCTTTTAAAAACACAAAATTTCGATGCGACAGACTCCGGTCGAAAAGCCCCCCAAAAAAATAAAAAAACAAAAGCAAAAAATAAGAGAGATGAAGAGGGACAAGATAATGAATAAAGAATCGTGATGCTGACCGAGAGATATATAGATGGATGTATTAACAGGTGAATAAATAATAACACAGAAGGAGACACAGACTGGGGGGAAACAGATAAACAATTAGACAGTCGGCCAGACCGAGACAAGAAAAACAATAAAATATAGGGGAATTACGTGGTCAGACAAGCGGGCGATTGGTAAATATTTGTACAGATAGGTAATACATGGGTAGAATAGTTCTATTTATATCCAGGGAGGCAAGTTTTCTGCCCATATAAAAACAGATTTGTAAAATTTACAGCAGTAAAACTAAACTGCACAATGTGTGGCGTTAACAACGAGAAAGGTGTATTAAACTCAGTTCGTCAAATAAACTTCCTACGGATATTCCTCATTGGCACCTTGCCGTCTTGACAGACGATAGTTTGTGCTTTAAAAAGGCATAATAACTTTTACCTATGGCGGTAGCGAGTGTGACTGATAAGGCCAATTTGCGCTGTAAATGTCCGTTCACAGTGGGTGCATGTGAACACATGGTCATTTCCACCATCATGCACCATCTTACGTCTCAAACGCTTGGTGTGTGACTTTTCTGCAATAATTTTCTCCTTTGACTTTATTCCATTTCTGATATTTGCCCTCCATGCAACACGTTCAGCGGCGACTTGCTCCCAATGTGCATTATCAATGCCTGTATCAATCATGTCCCGCTTACACACATCTTTGTATCGTAGTAGAGGCCGACCCTGAGATCTCTTACCCATCTGTAATTCACCAAAAAAGATATCCTTTGGTATTCTACCATCATCCATCCTCCTAAGATGTCCTATCCATCTAAGTCTACGAAGACTGAGCATGGAATAAACTGTCACACAACCTGATCTTTCCAATACTTCAGTATTTGTGATTTTGTCTTGCCACTTAATACCAAGAATTCTTCGCAGACACCGCATATGAAAGCTGTTTAAAGTTGTTCTCTTGGTGTGAGTAAGTTGTCCAGGTTTCACTGCCATAGAGAAGAGTACTAAGGACACAGGCTTGATAGACAAGGACTTTTGTTTTGGCAGTAAGCTTCCTGTTCTCCCAGACTCTTTTTCTTAACCTGTTCATTGTTGTTGCTGCCTTACCAATCCGGATGTTGATTTCCTGATCTAGGGATAATTTGCTATTTACCACTGATCCTAGATATGTAAAATGGTCTACTATCTCTAGTTCGGCGTCGTCAATAAAGATTGATGGTACCCCATGTGCACCTTGTGACATAATCTGTGTCTTCTTTTTGCTAATTGTTAAACCAAATTCAGAACAAGCATTGGAGAATGCAGATAGTAGACATTGCAATTCTTCCTCAGAGTGGGTCGTAACTGCAGCATCATCTGCAAAAAGCAACTCTCTGATCAGTACCCTCCTAATTTTGGTCTTAGCCTTCAATCTCTGAGCATTGTAGAGGCCGCCATCTGAGCGTGAGTGAATGTATATACCACCATCCTGATCACGAAATGCATATTTCAGTAGAAGTGAAAAGTATATTCCAAAGAGGGTGGGAGCTAGTACACAACCTTGCTTAACTCCACTCTTGATTTCAAATTCTTCAGAAGTTGCACCATCAAACTTGATTATACCCTTCATGCCTGTGTGGAACGATTCCACAATGGACAGAAGAGTTGGTGGGCAGCCAATCTTCTTTAGTGCCTTGAACAGACCCTCACGACTGACCAAATCAAATGCCTTTGTGAGGTCGATGAAGGCAATAAACAGTGGTTGATTCTGTTCACGGCATTTTTCTTGCATTTGTCGCAATGAGAATATCATATCAGTGGTAGACCGGTTCTGTCGAAAGCCACACTGTGATTCGGGGTAGACTTGATCTCCTAGGACTTGAAGTCTGCGCAGAACAATTCTGGCAAATACTTTTCCAACAATACACAGAAGTGAGATACCCCTATAGTTGTTGCAGTCGCTCCGATCGCCCTTGTTCTTGTACAGTGTTATGATGCTTGAATCTTTGAAATCCTGTGGGACTTGTCCTTCACGCCAGCATAGCTCTATTAGCTGGTGGATCTGTATAGTGAGTGTGTCTTGCCCACTCCTGATAACCTCTATTGGAATCCCATCCTTACCTGGAGCCTTGCCAGATGCAAGTTCATTTATAGCACACTTAACTTCTGTTATGGTGGGAAGTGTGTCCAGGTGGTCAAGAGTTGGTAGAGCCTCTATGGCGTTGAGGGCATCATCCGCTAGTTTGGTCTCACTTGAGTAAAGCTCCAAATAGTGCTCTACCCATCTGTCCATCTGCTGTTTCTTATCAGTGATGATTTCTCCAGTCAAGGTTTTCAATGGTGCACTTCTTTTGATCACTGGACCGCAGGCTTTCTTTATTCCTTCATACATGCTTCTTATGTCTCCCTTATCACTTGCGATGTGAATGGACTCACATACGGATATTAGGATTGGCATATAGCAGTCGTGGTGGTAAAGATACAGAGATGGATGGATGTATGGATGGATGGATGGATGGATATGACTGAATGACGAGCGCCTTTGTGTGCATGTAAGTTGAGATGAGCTAAGATAAGACATCACTGCACTCAGGACATTCCCACACGCGCTCTGCCACCTCATTCAGCAGACAGCAAAGAGTCATACTGCTAATCGCTCCAACTGCCATCTGATTGAAAGTTCTGGTCTTCCCTCTTAGTTTTGAGATTCGTTCAGAGCCCTTGTCGATCCCCCGATCCCTTGTCCACAGGTAATTCACCATCTAGCACAGTGGTTCTAAACCTGTTTTGGCCCATGTACCCTTTCACCATATGTTCAGAATTTCATTCCCCCCTTTCGTATTTCCTCCCTATAAATTCCCCCTGCCCCTACACAGTATACGCAAAAATCGAAATTAAATTTAATAACACATGCTATAACAAGTCTAGATATCTACATAAAACGTGATTTGCGAGTCTACTTACGTTATAAAACGAATTTCAGAAGGGCGAGAAGTACAGAACTGTAAAGTATGGAGTGGGGAAAAAAAACAATATCAAGTTATTGGTTCTTTTATTAACGCGATCTTGAAATAATCTTAATGCGGGGAATTCCCCACCGGTTGAGAACCACTGATCTTGCAGACACTATACCTCAACGATCATAATTAACAAACGACAACAGTACAAATGGAGAGACCGGGGGGAGTGAACGCCGTCTCTCCCCATTATCAACCGCCCTTAAAATTACCGTTCTGTGGCGAAGGATTTACGAATGCAATTCGCAATTCCGCATACCGCGTTCGAAACAGAGCTACTGGCGGTCTGGAAGTAGACCTCTTTCCGTTGGTTGCTTTGTAATGGCATGAGTGCCGTTCGTTCAAAATTAATGGCAAACCACTGAGCGTGAAACTTGCCTAGGAACCACAAAAAGCCAAAACATCCTGGAGTTGACTGCAACGTACATGAAAAGGTCTCTAGTCATCGTGAATTGTCTTGCCACTAGATCCAGATGGACTCAGGCGAGAGTATGGTCGACGAATTGCGCAACTGTTCCTCACTTTAATCCAATTCATCGCGCAAGTCATTCTAACCCCACTGGATAAAATGAATGGTCATCATCATTCTTGATGGACAAACACCACATGAAAAGGATATGCAACTAACTTAAAATACGGTTTGAACTTTCGGTTCTTCGCGGTGATATCTCGCAGATCCTCCAGTCTAACAGCATGCCCGTCGGCCACGCAATTAAACCTCTTCTGGCACGCCCCAGCCCTGTTAACCCGTGTGGTAAGTCTCCTATAAGACTTCCACCGTTTGGAGACAGGGTTTCTGTCACCGCCGGCAGGGGTATGCCGCAACTAATCCGCAGACAAAAGGCTTATAGTTGTCCATAAATCACATCCGCTCACTAAGCAACGACTTCAGCCGCTAAATAATTGAGGCTGAGGCCGGCAGGAGGAAGACTGATGGCGGCCGCGACCGCAAGAAGCCATTTAGTATGCTGGAGCCTTGGGGCCCCGAGGGGGGCACTTCTGGTTGTCTTGACTTTTTGTTTAATACAGAGCCTTGTATACCGGCGGCAGTCTGGGTTATTGATGGACAAATTTGTATAAGACTGTTATTAGCATCATTGCTTTCTCTTTCTAGGACCATCATTTGTTTTATGCCCGCGGCCAAGTTGCTTCCTTTAATAAAAGGTTTATAGTTTATTTTTTTTAGATAGCTTGACAAGCCGTGTTTGGTTCCAAAATGGACTTTCCGTGGCTTCTGGCTGTTATTCCTGATGGTGCATAATCCTTTAACAAGCATCTTACAAGTCACTCTTCCGGGTATTTCCTGCCATACTCGCGTGTCTCTAATTATATCGTGTCTTGGTGTGTGTGTAAATCTGTGTTCACACAGTACTGCTATTGTCTTGCGAATTTCAGAAGAAGGACTTAATCATCGTCATCATCATCATCATCTGACATACCTATCCGCGTGGGCGGTTATGATACGCCGTCTTGCGTTATCGCCAGAGACTCGGGTCATGTGGCTAAACCATCCAGGTATCTATCTCTTTGACTTCCCCTTTGCTCTTTTGCCATCTGGTTTGTCAAGAACTTGCTAGTTGTGTCGTTAACTGACTTGCCCAATTTGCATTTCCATCCTTAGCTAACTCTCCTAATTCCTTCCTTTCCTGTCCCATATCACTGCTTGCTTGCTTGCGTTCGCTGGCTGTGAACTCCGGCGTGAAGTCCTGTATGTCGGATGAAGGCATCCTGTTGTCCAACATCAGTGTGATGTCATACCGGGCTGAGGTGTGCGTGATTATCTGTTGTCCCATGTCTGGCTTATTGGTGTGCAGACTGGTGGTTCCTCGCCGTGCAGGCAGATACTCTCCGACTTCGGAAGACCCATATCACTGATACCTATTTTCCGTTTGTCTTTGTGTCTTTGTCTCCTCCCGACTTCCAAGGGGACATTACATCTGTGCTATTAGCTGGTTTTCGCCATGTGTTTGCCAATCAAAATGAGCACCTTCTATCATCTCCTTACTTGACAATCATTTCTCCAGGTAGACCTAGACGCTTGCAATGACTGCCCGTGATTTTTGTTATCGAGAAAAAAAAACCACGATGACAAGAGAATCACAGCATCTCATACTGAAATGTGGCCTATATCACACTCATCCACACGATAGCATCATGTTTTACCTTAACGGCCGCCGTACAGCATACGGCAACGAGAAACAAGCCTCAAATATCCGCACGCGCATAATGGGCTTTGCCAAGCTTAGATATATTCTGACAGAAAATGCCAGATCTCGTTAAGACTTGGACACCAAAACTGAAACACTCTTGGCCAAATTCTATTTATTATATAATTCTCTTTTGGCTCAGACTTCCCGAGTAACTATATTACGCGGTAGGCCAAACAGGCAGTAGCTTTGAACAGAACATTATCACTGACTTGAGAAGCTGGGTCACATACAAATGAGATCGCAAACACAAGGACAACTAAATTTTTACGAAGGAAACGGGCCATAAATTGGACAGCGCTGCCGTGCTGAAAAGTACACATGATGTGGTTGTGAGAAAACCACAATAGCAATGCAAACAATGGCGTCCGGCAACAAATCATAAAGTACAAGACACTGGTTGCAAAGGTATCCCAGTTTGGTGATTGTAGTTGATGGCGAGGCGAACACTGCTCTTTAAAACCTACACACAGTTTACACAAACTGGGATTCTTAGATAAGTATCAAATGTTTTATTGTCTTTTCATTGTTCTCATTTATTTAAATCATCTCAATTCTTCTCGTTCGATTATTATGCGTTAAAGCAGTCACTGTAGTAGTGTCTTCCTCGTGTTTTATATGTTGTGTTGTGTGTATTTGCTGATGAAGGCTAAGCGCCACAACATCCTATGTTTTACATAACTGTGTTCTATAAAGCTGCATTACTTCGTGTTATGTTGTCCTGCACGCGATTGCGCACACAACTAGCCAGCTCACCGCCTGTGTTTAGCCGTGAAAGGTGGCCATTAAATATTTGTCTTTGAGCAACCTTCATCTAAATATCAAAACTGGGAAATCATTGTCATAACGACAAACAGAGGACAGCGGGTGTGGTGCGAGAGTGTATCAGATTTACAGTGACGATTCAATGTTATAATATTATGTGCTGTATATTTGCATCTCTGCTGTATCTCGGACAGATGCATCCATGTTGTACCTTAGACAGTTGCATCCGTGTTGTGTATCAGACAGTTGCATCCACGGTGTATCTTCAGTTTCATCCACGTTGTATCTTAGACAGTTGCATCCATGTTGTATCTTAGACAGTTTCATCTATATTGTATCTCATAGAGTTGCATCTATGTTGTTTCTCAGAGAGTTGCATCTATTCTGTTTCTCGGACAGTTTCAGCTATATCACAAACAGTTGCATCTCAGCTGTATCTCAGACAGCTGCATCCATATTGTATCTCAGACCGTTGCATCCATGCTGTATCTCATAAAAATTGTTTTCCGGACATGCTTCCAGTTATTTCACACTTAACATCAATATAGCCAGTCCTTTTACAGAACATCGCAGTCAAGCCCAACATTTACTGACTAACTGTGATCTTCTGGTCAATTTTCCATTCAGTTTTCCCTTGACGTTGATACCACTATGAATTTCGACGCCATCTGAACCCAAACCGTCTTCGAACCCGATATGTCGCGATTTTGAAACTGTTCACTATTCCCCGAGGCGCCCAAAATCAACAACGTACATCACAGAGAATACTCGTAACGAGAACGGGGCAAGAAATGCACGCCAGAACAGGACAGTTCGTGGAGCATGCCGCAACAATAATCAATTCTGCTGGGCAGGAATGAAACAGCAAAGAGAAATATTTACACCGAATTAGCATCACGCATGGCGACACTCTTTTGCGTTCGGAACACTGGAGTGAAGAAAACAGAGACCGTATTCTGATGCCTTAATACTGAAGTTTTTAAATGGAAAACTCTAAGAAAATAGCAACATTAGAACCAAAAAAAAACGGGTAAAAAAAGAAAACGAGAAAGCATTTCCCTTCCAAGACAAGCGTTTCACAAAAGATGTCCCGTCGCCATGACAACAAAGATGGCATTCACTTGCACGCTGATTGGGTTACGGTTTATTAGACGCTGTGATCCAATGGAAACCAGAGCGCAGCAAAGACTAATGGCCGGAGGAAAATTATACAAGGAAATCCCGGCCGGCTAATCAGGGGCTGCCGGTTGCCGGGAGCACGGGTCTCTGGGTTGGTTGACGGGACACGCTTGTTGCTCGGTAGGGGTAGACGTGAGGGTTGATCAGCATCATGTGTCCTGCCGACTAGCGTTGGCTTTGAGGCGTATCCACAGATCGGTTTCTTTGCGTTTTGGATCGATTATTTTGATGCTGTTCTTTAAGTGCTACCGCACCAGGCTGTTCAGCATCACATTTCTTTTGGTTTGCCTCTGCATCTCTAACGCCAATCTGTCTATTCGTTACAATGTTTTATATAGCCTCTCTTCTCATTACATAGCCAGCGAAACATTTCTGCCTCCTTCTTACAATTGTGTATAATATAAACCACTCTTTTTTTTAAAAAAAAACATACTGGGGGATACAGTTGAAGGCAAGCGAGCAAGAGGTAGACAACGATACAAGTGGGAAGATAACATAGAGAGATGAACAAACAGCAGTTAGCCAGAGTGTACAGTCAGGGCAAGAGACAATGTTGGAGATCCAATGCAGCCAACCTTCACTGTGGAGATGGCACCTGTCTGGTTGATTGATACATAATAGTATACTTTTCAATCAGTCTTTTCCAGACGCGTGTTGGTTGTTCAGTACAATCCAAGGTATTGATAAAATACGTCTGAGAAACCACATCTCCGTTTCCCCAATGATCTTCTAATTTGACCGTTCACACTGCAAGTCACTGCTATATATAGCAGAATAGGATCTAAGTGCACTCTTTCTGATATGTACAGAGAGTGACCTTACATAAGCTACTTTTCATCTTCTGAAGTGCCGGTTTGACATGGCTCCTAATCTGTCACGCATCTTGTATATGATATTTAAATATATTGACTCGGTTAAGCATTTTGCTTTCTATAATAATATCAAATTGTTTGTTAGCTGTTATATGACGTGTGTTGCGACATTTCCCAGTCTATTATAATATCACATTTTGTGTTATTTGTTATATGACGTATGTTTCTACTTGTGGGATGCAGAACATTTTATCACGCCGCCTGCCTCGTGCTATGAAGGTCGTGGGTTCGACTCCGGACAACGTTGTTCGGTCCACGAGTGCACTTTTCTTGGAGACTCCAGGGGGTCACCGCTGGGACTACAGAGTTCGTGCTATGTGCGACACATTCGGCAGATCACCCTGTGGAAAGAGACGAAGCCAAGAGGAATACAACCTGGTACAATAAAACCGATCACTTTATCTTTTAAACCCGTTTTAAAATAGTTTATGCAAATAATTTTAATGGTAATATTATGTTCAACCCCGTCGTTTCTTCTTCTTCTTCTTCTTCTTCTTCTTCTTCTTCTTCTTCTTCTTCTTCTTCTTCTTCTTCTTCTTCCCCTTCTTCTTCTACTGCGTTTGTTCGGAATGCTGTTATGGACGAAATTGAGTTGTGACTGTTTACAGTAGAGCTGCGATATTTGCACCTGTCGGCACACACATCCGACTTCTTCGGGTATTTGTTGACCATGTTAACCTTCCCGGATTCTAGTTATTCTAATATCGAGCTTTCTCAATATGTCTCCTATCATATTTTCCTGTATGTTATACATGGGAGATATACTGTGTCTATTGCTGTTTCTTGCAGTGTATTCTTGATTTGTTTAAAGTATGTTTTTCGAACCAGTATTACACGCATGCTTATTTCTCCAATTTATTCTTAGGGGTATGGTGTACTACAAGCTCTCGTCATTAAGTTAGAAGCAGAACCTGATTATTTTACACAGAAGCAATTTAATATCTTGTAGCAGATGCCGGACAATTAGTAAAAAGGTTTTACAACAAAGTATAAAAAACTCAATTGATGCCTCAGTAATGAGGTTTTACAGAAGAACACTAAAATTGCCATGCTTTACTCAAATAATCAGACATCGACGTCGTAAAAAGAATAAGAGCTCTCACTCTTAAAATTCCGGTATGCTGGTGGCGGGGTAGTCGGTTCAACCCCATGATCGGCATTAAGTTGGGCTTGAGCGTTGATCTCTCGTTGATAAAGCAATGGCAAGCTACTGAACATACATTACATTGGCACCTTTCCGTCTTGACAGACGATAGTTTGGTACATTGTGCTTCAAAAAGGCTTAATAACTGTCATATGGCAATAACTACGATCCATGACGGTGGCGAGTGTGGCTGGTAAGGCCAATTCTTGCTGCAAATGTTTGCCCACAGTAGGTGCATGTGAAAACATGGTCATTTCCACCATTTTGCACCATCTTACGTCTCTCACGCTCTGCGTGTGCTTTATCTGCAATCATTTTCTCCTTTGTCTTTATTCCATTTCTGATAGTTGCCCTCCATGCAACACGTTCAGCGGCGACGTGCTCCCATTGTGCATTATCAATGCCTGTATCAATCATGTCCCGCTTACACACATCTTTGTATCGTAGTAGATGCCGACCCTGAGATCTCCTACCCGTCTGTAATTCACCAAAAAAGATGTCCTTTGGTATTCTACCATCATCCATCCTCCTAACGTGTCCTATCCATCTAAGTCTACGAAGACTGAGCATGGAATACACCGTCACACAACCTGATCTTTCCAATACTTCAGTATTTGTGATTTTGTCTTGCCACTTAATACCAAGTATTCTTCGCAGACACCGCATATGAAAGCTGTTTAAACGTTTCTCTTGGCGTGAGTAAGTTGTCCAGGTTTCACTGCCATAAAGAAGAGTACTAAGGACACAGGCTTGGTAGACGAGGACTTTTGTTTTGGCAGTAAGCTTCCTGTTCTCCCAGACTCTTTTTGCTAACATGTTCATTGTTGTTGCTGCCTTGCCAATCCTGATGTTGATTTCCTGATCGAGGGATAATTTGCTATTTACCTCTGATCCTAGATATGTAAAATGGTCTACTATCTCCAGTTCGGCGTCGTCAATAAAGATTGATGGTACACCATGTGCACCTTGTGACATAATCTGTGTCTTCTTTTTGTTAATTGTTAAACCAAATTCAGAACAAGCATTGGAGAATGCAGATAGTAGATGTTGTAATTCTTCCTCAGAGTGGGTCGTAATCGCAGCATCATCCGCAAAAAGCAACTCTCTGATTAGTACCCTGCTAATTTTGGTCTTGGCCTTCAATCTCTGAGCATTATAGAGGCCACCATCTGAGCGTGAGTGAATGTATATACCGTCATCCTGATCACGAAAGGCATATTTCAGTAGAAGTGAAAAGTATATCCCAAAGAGGGTGGGGGATAGTACACAACCTTGCTTAACTCCACTCTTGATTTCAAACTCTTCTGAAGTTGAGCCATCAAACTTGATTATACCCTTCATGCCTGTGTGGAACGATTCCACAATGGACAGAAGAGTTGGTGGACAGCCAATCTTCTTTAGTGCTTTGAACAGACCCTCACGACTGACCAAATCGAATGCCTTTGTGAGGTCGATGAAGGCAATAAACAGTGGCTGATTTTGTTCCCGGCATTTTTCTTGCATCTGTCGCAATGAGAATATCATATCAATGGTAGACCGGTTCTGACGGAAGCCGCACTGTGATTCAGGGTAGACTTGATCTCCCAGGACTTGAAGTCTGCGCAGGACAATTCTGGCAAATACTTTTCCTGAGCATAGCCTACGAGGGGTGGCGTTGTGGTGTTCCGTTGTGATAATTTGGTGTGTCCAGTGTGTGCCGCGTGGTTACACACCCGCTTCACACGCGTGATCCGGGACTGTTTCCAGATCCGGTCAGGGATATGCACTACTGACGAGCTCAAACAAGGGCGAAACTCGAGTATAGTGCTTCCATATTGACGTGGATAGGCCTTAGGTTCATACCGGAATGCGATCGGCGTTACCAGTAGTGGGTTGTACTCAATATTTAAATACTTTTCCAACAATACACAGAAATGAGATACCCCTATAGTTGTTGCAGTCGCTCCGATCTCCCTTGTTCTTGTACAGCGTTATGATGTTTGAATCTTTGAAATCCTGTGGGACTTGTCCTTCTCGCCAGCATAGCTCTATTAGCTGGTGGATCTTTAGAGCGAGGGTGTCTTGCCCACTCCTGATCACCTCTATTGGAATCCCATCCTTACCTGGAGCCTTGCCAGATGCAAGCTCATTTATAGCACACTTAACTTCTGTTATAGTGGGAAGTGTGTCCAGGTGGTCAAGAGTTGGCAGGGCCTCTATGGCGTTGAGGGCATCGTCCGCCAGCTTGGTCTCACTTGAGTAAAGCTCTAAATAGTGCTCGACCCATCTATCCATCTGCTGTTTCTTATCAGTGATGATTTCTCCAGTCAAGGTTTTCAGCGGTGCACTTCTTTTGATCATTGGACCACAGGCTTTCTTTATCCCTTCATACATGCTTCTGATGTTTCCCTTATCACTTGCGATTTGAATGGACTCACATAACTTGATCCAATAGTCATTCGCACACTGCCTGGCAGCCTTTTGTACATCCTTCCTCGCTTGCTTCAGCTCACTCAGAGTGTTACGCGTTGGTCTTTCCTTGTTTCTTAAGAGAGCTATCTTCTTTTTATCAATCAAGGGCTGCAGTATCTGGCTGTTTGCCAGCAAACATACAATAGACTGCAAAATCAACCTGGGGTTCATAGCAACGTCCTGGAAAGAACATGCGATTTGTTTTTTACTTGTACTAAAATAAGTAATCTGAATGGCTGGAATAATCACGTGACACAATGAAGATTGGGAAAGCACGGATAACATTACTTTTGGGCAGTTAAAGAGTTACAGCCCCTGCCAACTGGATATCAATTGGGAAACTATTTGAGGAGAGTACGACAGTTCATGAATAACCACACATTTATTGTTTGGCGATCACAGAAGTAGTAGAAGAAGGAAGTATAGGTTTGAGGACGCACTAGGCAACATACAAATTGAAAACTATGGAAAACATGTCACCTCCAAATGACGACAGCGCCTCGCTGTAGGAACAAGTGTACTTCGACACGTGACCAACTAGACAGCCCTAAAGACAGGTGTCTATCATCCACGTGAACTTACAATTGTGGAATATGAACAGTTAGTTAGTCAAAGTTCCAACTTCACGGCAACGGGTCGTCCCCATTATGCTCCGTTCCTCTGCCAGTGAATATCACACAAAATGCTCCCCACTGTCCAATGTGAAAAGTGGAATAGGCAGCAGTCTCGGCAATCCAACAGCCCGCACAGGTACTCTGCGCATAATACCGCCAACAGAATGCCAACACAAAATTAATCCACGAAAACCACAGTTCATCGTCGATGGACTCGGCAGTCACCAGAAAGACCTTATTGACCCGGATTTTCTCACATGGCTCGGTCTTTTACCGCAGGGCTACCCGCCCGAAAGTGTCGCACAAAGCACGAACTCCGCAGCTTCAGCGCCGACTCCCGGGAGTCTCCTGAAAATGCACTCGTGAACCGAAAAGGCAACTCAGTCAATTCAGCAACAGCCGGTAGCCATTGTTCCGAACATGCAGGTCACTGTACAGGACAGATGTAAAAGCATTACACACGAATTTCACAGCTCACAGTGTCGCCAACGCACTCACTCAGTAGCAGGGCGACGGAACCATGTACTACAAGTACAATATGAGGAAAATGCGATTGCAAACCGTAGCTGCAAGCATAAACACGCCACAGGCCTTAACGGTTCAACGCCTAACCGCCATGTGTCCAATATAGTAACGAACCCGGCCGGTAACTATAGCTTTCAATTTGCATGTTGTCTGGTGCATCCTCAAGCTTCTACTTCTTTCTTCTACTTCTGAGTCATACAATACAAGTGTGTTTATTAATTAATTGCCAAAAGAATGAGTTAAAATGTGAAACACTGACACGGACATATACACACACAAAAACCGGTGGAAAGTGAAAGTAACTACCCAACAGAAAAGATCAAATGCCGTGAAGGAAACTAAAACCAGACCGGATGCAGAACAGTGACGAGGAAGAAAGATGGCGGCCGAGGCGGCCACGAGGCTGGATTTCACTTATAAGTTGTCTCCTCCCGGGTCTAAAAACCGGAGACACCGGGCAGGAAACAAGGCGGCTGCTTTTAGTGGGCCGTCATCACGCAGAGATGCAGTTAATGGCGCTGTAATAGAAGTAGGAGGGCGAAAACAAGTACGGAGATGGGAATAGAAAAAACACCTTTCAAGTAGTAATTTATGCTGCCCTAGGTGATGGTTCTGTTACTGGAGACAGTGGTTGTGTTAGTAATGGCAGCCTCTCGACATGTCAAAACAAAGTAAAAGATGCTTTTATGTGCCTAGAGGCTTATTTGGTTATATGGTGGTCAGCCTCATCTATGCATATAAAACAAAGTGTATGTATGTAAATATGTATGTAAATATGTATGTCCTTTATTTTTTTCGCTAACGGCCCATCCGATTGAGATGAAATTTTCTACACGTCTTCCTTTCATTCCAGAGCTGCCAACTGTGATATTTTTTTAGTGTTAAATCGCCTGCTTACTCAGTATTATTTCATTTTTCATTTTTCATTAAAATTTATATATAGCTAAGGGACTTAACTCTAGAAAAAGTTATTTCAAGGGGCATAACTTTTAATAACATTGTTGTATAACTTATAGTCATATTGTTGTATCGTTTTCAAAGATTTATAAACTCTTTGTCTATAGTTATGTACCGGCATATGAGTTATAATAAATAATGATAAATCTTTAAGGCAATTTCAAAGTTTACATAAAAATAATGCATAATGCATAACATTGTAACTCATCTTTCTATGCTTAAGAAATTATCTTAAAGATGTTGAACAATATCATCGCATCTTTAATGTTTTCCGCTATCATATCGGCACGATTCGCTTGACAGCACTTCTCAGCGCTATCAAGCCAAGACGCCTTACACATTTCAAGCAGCCTGATACGGGGGGAAAATGGCACGTCGTAATAGCACAAAGAAACAAGCAGCTTCCAAGATGCATAGTGAGAAAACCGACCAGACTATCAAGAAGACGAACCTGCCTTTGGAGAGTCTGCATGCAAGCTGTAATAAAGTATCTGAACCTACAGTCAATGAAACTACCAATAAGAAGAGCGACGACTACCCACAGACGAACACAAAAACTTGTGAGAGGAAGGAGGACCAAGACACCAGAATCAGAAACACTGATTCAAACACAGTCAAGCGGCTAAAAATGGAGCTTACTGATGAACAAATACAGAAGCAGCTGCAGGAAGAAAATCTTCACGTCAACATTTTGAAGGCAGAGCGGATTCTTACCTACTCAGAATTAAATGAGATGCTCCACACCAGTGACTGGGGGAACCCGGGCCGGGTCAGGCAGACAGACAGACAGACAGACAGACAGACAGACAGACAGACAGACAGACAGATAGATAGATAGATAGATAGATAGATAGATAGATAGATAGATAGATAGATAGATAGATAGATAGATAGATAGATAGATAGATAGATAAACAGACAGGGAGGGATGGAGGGAGGGATAGACGGAGGGAGAGACAGAGGGATGGGTCTATTAGACAGACAGACAGACAGAGATAGATAGACAAACAGACTGACAGACACAGACAGACAGACAGACAGACAGACAGACAGACAGACAGACAGACAGATAGTCGGTAACGGGAACGAGAACTTATATGACTACTTATATGAATTAAATGAGATGCTCCCCACCAGGGACTGGGCGAAGCCGGGCCGGGTCAGGCAGACAGACAGACAGACAGACAGATAGATAGATAGATAGATAGATAGATAGATAGATAGATAGATAGATAGATAGACAGACAGACAGGGAGGGAGGGATAGACGGAGGGAGAGACAAAGGGATGGGTCTATTAGACAGACAGACAGAGATAGATAGACAAACAGACAGACAGACAGACACAGACAGACAGACAGACAGACAGACAGACAGACAGACAGACAGACAGACAGACAGACAGATAGTCGGTAACGGGAACGAGAACTTATATGACTACTTATATGAATTAAATGAGATGCTCCCCACCAGGGATTGGGCGAAGCCGGGCCGGGTCAGGCAGACAGATAGATAGATAGATAGATAGATAGATAGATAGATAGATAGATAGATAGATAGATAGATAGATAGATAGATAGATAGACAAACAGACAGGGAGGGAGGGAGGGAGGGATAGACGGAGGGAGAGACAAAGGGATGGGTCTATTAGACAGACAGACAGACAGAGATAGATAGATAGACAAACAGACAGACAGACAGACAGACAGACACAGACAGACAGACACAGACAGACAGACAGACAGATAGACAGACAGACAGACAGACAGACAGACAGACAGATAGTCGGTAACGGGAACGAGAACTTATATGACTACTTATATGAATTAAATGAGATGCTCCCCACCAGGGCCTGGGCGAAGCCGCGCCGGGTCAGCTAGTATTTTTATAGATCAATCGGCACTTGATGAGTGATCTGGTTAAAATTACACCGGGTCTCCTTTGTTTCCCAGAATATTTACACTAAATTAACAGCATGCCTGGCAATACATGTTCGAAACATAGCTGCCAGCGATTTGGCAGCAGACCACTTTGGTTTCCACACAATGGTATGAGTGCCAGTCGTTCAAAAAGCAATGTAAACTACTGAACGTAAACTTGCCCAGGAATCACAAACAACCCAAAAATGATAGATTTGACTACTACGTCCTGTAAAGGACCTTTTGCGTTCTGAACACTGGAGTGACGACAATATTCTGATTTCTTAATGGTGAAGTTTTCAAAATGAAAACGTTAAGAAAATGGCTGGCACAGCACCCTTTGGTGGGGCGTTAGTGCATGGTCGGGTAGGTGTGGTCTTTAGAATCGTGTGTATAGTGCAGAGGAACTGGTAGATCATCACGGCATGGAGATAATGGTGCTGCCGGGAGTGACCAGAGGATCTGGCCGACGCTCATAATTCCGAGGAAAGGCCAGAGGGACACATGATAAAACTGCTATTGGTACCATTAGTATGGGGGATTTTCAGGGACACATGATAAAACTGCTATTGGTACCATTAGTATGGGGGATTTTCGCTGACTGTTGCAGATGAGGACGCAGCACGTATGGGAATGCCCCGAATGTTATGTCGCATCTTGAGTCAACTGAACTCAACCCAAAAAGGCAGCACTGGAAACAAGAAAACAAGACCGTATTTCACGGCAAAGCGTTTCACAAAATCCGCCCCGTTGCCAGTTTAGGCTGGGTCTAACTGGGACTCCAGGTCACTTTTTAAAAACATCCGCCTATATGGAGATTCGAACGTCTGACCACCGGGTCGGCAGGCAAGCACGCTAGCCAATACCCTATTCATGCCCTTAAGTCATTCTATCATTACAACATTGTGCCACACACGTCTATTTATATTTTACAACTGGCGAAGGACGACAGCGGACAACCACCACATGCCATACCTCTGTTGTTTGTTCATCAAGAATTATGATGACCATTCATTTCATCCGGTGGGGTTGAAAGTATGGAGCCGTGAGTTCTAAGATGGCTGATAAGGCCTATTTTGGCTCGAAATGTTATTTGACAAGTGGGCAAAAATGTTTGACGTTCCATGAGGAGGATCTCCTGTAGTGGCTTTTTTCCCCCCTGCCTTTTCTTCACAGCTCTTACAGTCCTGGTTGCTTCTAATTGACTGCACCCTTGCATAATGATGTACACCACAAATTTCTGTCTTCGGCAGCAGTCTCCCATGTGTCAGCAGTCTTCCATGTGTCAGCAGTCTCCCATGTGTCGTGATGAATTCCAAAAGCTTTAAGTGAGATTTTCGGAGTGTCTTTAAAGCGTTTCCTCTGCCAGTCTTGGGATCGTTTACCAGAACGCTCTACGACCTAACAAATACCTCTACGACCTAACAAAACGAAAACGCTCTCAATCTCCATACAAAGCCCCTAAACAGGAGCCTGCCACAGGTCTGCGATGTGCGAGAACCATCACATTTTATAGGCCTTAGTGCATAGCGCAATAAGTGGTCAGTTTTTCGCTCCCGTGGCGAGCCAAACAATCGACCCCTTGTCCAGCCGCGCGCTCTCTCTCCATTGCCAAGGCAACTTCCTAACCGCTACACTAACGCGCCCGCTCCAAAATCCGCATAATCCTAGCAGTATTATTAGATATGATACCCGCGCTGCGGCCCTCTTCTATTTGTTCATTATCTGTTTTTGTACTTCAAACAATCCCACTTCTAACGGTTTCATTTCTTCAGTTCCTTCATCTGCCTGATATTGATCTTCAGTTTCCTTTGCGCGGGGATTTGGCCGCGGCTTTCATCCGTTTAATTCAAGCAATCCGCTATCTGCTTACGACACACCTCCATCTCAACCCCCCACAAGTCCGTACGCACACAACGTATTAGCCATGTCCGTTGTGCAGGGTCGCTGTGCATTTATGCTCCCAACGAGGCATTGGTGTCATCACGTTCGAATCCCGTGCGGCTAGTTTTTTTTGTTTTGTTTTTTCTACTGTTTATTGTATAATACCAATACCTACTTCAGAACTCCGAATGGCTTCATGAGTGCCAATACCGAAAATGTTATTACTCTTATGAATGAAGCGGGGCTGAGAGGTTACGCGTCCGCCTCAGAGTCAGAGGATACTGGGTTCGATCTCGGCATAGGAATGAGATTTCTCCAAGAACCACTGGTATCTAATGATATCACATCCCCAATGATCTACTTCAATCTTACTTCACAACCGTTACGCCAACGCCACCGCTATCTAAGACATTACGTTTCCGGATAAATATCGTGCGCCCATTTTCACGGCATCGGGGTGATTCAATATGCCTATACGGCACGGCATATCTATCGTTATTTGGAGGTTATATCTCGACTGTAAAGCGTTATCCATTATGCAGCCAATGCCCTGAAAATACCATGATCATCATCACCTTCATCATGATCGTATCGACGAAAGCTACCACAAGGAGTTTACGGGGAGGGGGG
>JACEFZ010002016.1:0-25000 GCA_014155875.1 Cepaea nemoralis
CCTTTTCCTTTTTCCCCCCCCCCCGCTAAGCTAGTTTTTGGGTTAAATTTGGGTGTCAAGTTTATCAACTTGTACGCCTTGTATAAAACTTGTTCCTCTGTTGTAAATCTTTATTTGCCGGGCCAATGAATGTGTACTAACATTGCAAATGAAAGGGTTCAAGATGCATGTAAATAAATGACATACATTATAACATTTCTTCTACTCAATGGTGTTTACAATGTGTATAAATAATTCTCTGGGTTTTCCCAATTAACTACTTCTTCTTCTTGTGTCTAATAACTCTCTTCCATTACCTGTTGTTGTTGTGATGTTGAGTGTTGTGTTGTGTGGTGTGGAGTGGTGTTGTGTTTTTAAGTTATGTTGAGTAATGAGTTAAGTTCACTGCGCGTGATGGTGTTCCGCGAAGCACAACTTTCTCATGTATTGCAGTTCATAAGTGCTCTTATCTAATTAAATTTGACATAAATATAAATATTTATTTCGCCAAACCCTATTGATTCTATAGATAAAGGAGAAAGGAAAGATTGATTTCTCTTTCAGCTTTCTAGATCGTAAATAGGCATAGATAAGTCTGTTTTAGAACAAGGCACTTGTTCTAGTACACGAACTGTCATTTCAGCTGTAGATAGTGATAGCATCTTTAACAATGTTTCTGGTGAAATGTACAAGATTGCTTTCGAATCATCACTTCGCACAGTTGTTTAGAATAGAATGTAGTAGTATAATGCACTTCTTAAAGTTAATAATTATCTTTAAGAATATCAGAGATTGTAGTTTCATCGAAGAGAATATTTTGCCCGGGAATGGCTTTGCGTCGTTAGAATCTACAGTCGAGCATTTTTACATTTCAGAGGTTTTAATTAATAATAATACATTTCAATTGACATCACAAACATGGGTTTACATTACTTGATACTTGATACATCGGGTTCTTAGTCTAATCAAGGGACTAACAACGTACCTCGGATCCAGACTTCTGCCTTGCCCATTGAATTTTCGGTCACACAATCTTCTCACATCCGTCCATGGAGCGAGTTCAGACAAAAGTGCGGGCTTATTAACATTTCTGATGAAATAGTAATATATGTTAATTATGCCCTGGCGCGAAGGCGGGTCACGTGTTTCTCCCATCCAATGGGGTTCCGAGCTTGGTCTGATGAAATCTTTCTAAGAATCCACGTCATTTGTCACTTGTTCAGTTCCAGTTTCGATGTTAAGTTTTAAGTCCCAATCTCCATTTGCGGTTGTGAAGTCAATTTCTTTTAATGTTGTTTCCTCTTTTTGCGGCAGGTGTTGATAAATGAATAATGTTGGCTGCGTTATGCCACAATGCTACAGTGGACTGTTTTATCAGAAAGGAACATTGGGACTGGCTTAAGGAACTGAAGGAATTACCAGGTGATAGGCTACTCATATGTGGAGACTTCAATGCAAGGAACAGAGATTGGGACAGTAGTGGAGAAAGCCGACAGGGAATTGCCCTTGCAGATGCCATGGTGGACTCCGATGTGGTCTGCATAAATGATGGTAGGCCGACACGAATGGCAATGAGACCTGGCGATGCAGACACAGCTATTGACTTGGCACTTGTCTCCCAGTCATCAGTCCTTGATGTAAAGTGGAATGTTTTGAATGACCATGGGAGTGATCACATGCCATGCTCAGTCCTGATCTCTAAACCCAGGAAAGTTAAAGCTGGGAGAGCGCGCAAGACCTTCCGGTATGAGTGGACCGATTGCCTTCTTGGATGCCTCAGACAAAGGGCATGCAATAGGACTGTTAAAACTCCCTTTTTGCATCCCCCATGGTGGACCCCAGAAGTAGACCATGCTTGGAAAGCAAAGAGAGCTGCAGTGAAGCAGCTAAAGAAAGTGCGACAGACACTTTGAAGCTCACGAGAGGAAGTGGACACAGCGGAAAATGTCAAGAAAGACAAGGTGGAGGTCTTCAAGCGCTGTGCTGCAGAGGCCAAAAAGGCAAAATGGGAATGTTTCATGAAGGAGATTGGAGGGGATAAAACACTGCAAAAATTCTGGAAACTGCACAGGCAAATGCAGAGAAAAGATCGGCCGATGACAGTGGGAACAATCTATAGAGATGATGGTGTGCGCGTGACAACAGACAAAGAGAAAGGGGAGGCGTTTCTCCAGAGATTTTTAGAGCAGACCAATCATAATTATGCGGACAACAGGGTTGCAGTTAGAGAGGAGCTGTCTGGCACCACGAAGAATATGCAGTATGAAGACATCATACGGGTGGAAGATGTTAAACACATTTTGAAAAAGGCAAAAGACACGGCACCAGGGCCCGATGGGGTCAGGTATGGCCACATGAAGAGTTTGAGCGAAGCAGACCTGGAGGAGATGACCGACTGCTTTAACCAGAGCATTAGGACAGCATCAGTACCGCAGGATTGAGTGCACAGCTATCTCACCCCTCTCCCAAAACCATTCAAGGATCAGTCAAAGCTTAGCGGCTTTAGGATCATCACCCTTCAAAATACATTTGGGAAGGTTTTAGAGAAGATAGTCGCTGTCAAGCTGCAAGAGATTTTGGAAAGCGGGAAGCTTCTTCCAAGAGGCCTGGGGAGCTACAGGCCAGGAAAAGATACCTGGTCAAATGCAGCCACTTTTGCCTTTGATGTTTATGAGAGGTTCCAGAGTAGCCAGGAAACGATGGCGGTAGTGCTTGATCTCGAGGATGCGTACAATAGAGTTAGATATGATATTTTGATGACCGCACTGATGGAGAAGGGGGTCAATCCCTGGTTGGTGAACTGGATAGCAGCCGTCCTGCACTCTCGTCGGGTTGCTCTCCGTCTGGGCGAATGGACCTCAGAGCCACATATGTTAACCCCGGGACTGCCACAGGGATCTGCAGTCTCACCGGTGCTCTTTAATGTGTATACGAGCAAGATTGCAAACCTAGAAGCACCAGGGGTTGGAAGAATACTAACATTTGCAGATGATATTCTTGCATATAGGCAGGGGAGAGATAGGGAGCAAACAGCCCAGGAGTTACAGGCGACAGTAGATGAAGTGATTGACTGGTGCACAGAAATGAGTGCTGTCATCCACCCGGAAAAGGCGGCTGTTTTGTGGTGCTCTCTGGACAACAGGATTGTGAGAGCTGATGTCCCAAGCCTCGCGATAGATGGTAGAAATATCAGCAGAGAGAACAAACTGAAGTGTCTGGGGATCACATTTGACAGGAGCCTATCCTTCAAGGACCATGTGGAGACGGTCGTGACAAGAACTCAAAAGGGACTCAATGCACTTAAAACTATGGCTGCAATGGACATAGAGCAGAGAATGCTTTTCACACTATACCAGCACTTGATCCTCTCAGTAATTGATTATGGATTAGGTCTGCTCACTGTCTCAGAGAGTCAGCTGGTGAAGTTAGAGCGCATACAGAACGAAGCTATGCGGGTCATTCTGGGATGCACTAGAGACACCCCAGTAGTGTGTATGCGTTACATCCTTGGTCTGCCGACTGTTGCTGGTAGGCTCAAGGTGATGCAGGCGAAGGCATACCTCAGAGTAGCTGCAGACACAGACCACCCACTGCATGAGGCGCTGGACGCAGTTAAGGGTCAGCGACTGATAAGAGGGAAATCATGGATGGCTCAGGCGGAGGATACGATCAGACAGGTGTGCCCCTGGAGAACATTAGGCGTGGAGAGGAGTGGGTCAGAGTGCCAACGGAGCAGTCAGACTTGTGCAGAGTTATAATCACATTAAGCCGGGAGTGCAGGGAGTGGCCAGCAGGGGCCACGGAAGTGGAAATCCAGCAACTAATTCAGGACAATGCTCACTCTGGTGATGTGATTATCTACACAGATGGTTCGGTGTCAAGAGGTGAGAGAAGTGGCTGGGGTTTCATAGCCAAAGCTAATGGTCGATGTTTGGGGCAGGAGAGCCTGGCATATGATACCACAACATCCAGCTTAAGAATGGAAGTGGAGGCAGTCACTGCGGCTCTCCGCTGGATGGAGAATACGACACACACACATATCGTGATTGTAACTGACTCAGAAAGCATGCTGACGAGGGTGAGGACGGGCAGACTTCGTGCGGAGTGGCTTGCTTCGCTTCGGAGGTCACGGGTGACAAGCATCGCCTGGATCTTTTCTCCGGGGCATGCCGTTGTGCTGGGAAATGAACAGACGGACAGATTGGCTGGCTCTGCAGAACTTGGTGGAGTATTGATACATGACAAGACAGACATGGTTGCGGCCTTGTGGGAGCACGTGCACACCTCGGAGGAGCAAATGGATTACCATGGTCTGGCAAGAATGAGACAACGAGGAGTGACGAAGGGATCTGGCCGACGCTCAACGCTCAAAGGAAAGGCGAGACGGACTTATAATCAGATTGCTACTGGTACTATTAGTGTTGCAACTCTTCGCTGGCTGCTGAGGATGGGGACGGAGCACTTATGGGAATGCCCCGAATGCCGTGATGTTGATTCCTAAATCAATCAATCGTTCCAGTAAATATTCTTTATTATTCTTAAATCTTTCCCATCAATGTTGATATCTTCCAACATTTTAATGTGTGTGTGTGTGTGTGTGTGTGTGTGTGTGTGTGTGTGTGTGTGTGTGTGTGTGTGTGTGGTGTGTGTGTGCGCGTGCTGCATAATAAATACATATATCATATTTGAGACCACTCGAGTGGGCACGTATGTGTGCGTATTAAGTGCACATATACTGAGACCATGTGTGTGTATACATATGTGTATGTATATGTCTACATGTACATCATTCGTATATATATATATATATATATATATATATATATATATATATATATATATATATATATATATATATATATATGTGTGTGTGTGTGTGTGTGTGTGTGTGTGTGTGTGTGTGTGTGTGTCAGTATGCATGTTTTGTCCATGTGTAGTGTATATGTTTTATCGTTTCTTTACTTATTCAGTATCGGTAGAGACTTGTTCGCAGCAGACGAGCACAATCTCCGGCGGGCCTATTCTCGCTGGTCGCGAGAGCCGCAAAATGGAAGGAAGGGAGACATTGCTCGCAATAGACAAGCACAGTCTCCTGAGGTAGCTCTGGCGGGCCTATTCCCGCGGGTCGCGGGGGCCGCTAAAAGTCAGGTGGAGAGTCTGACGATAGTGCACGCTTTACACAGGTCCGGACACTTGTGATTGATAGTAGTGCGCGCCCCTATGGTCCGGTCTCGTACGAGGCCCTCACCTATGGGACTTGGCTGAACGCCTCTAAGCCGGGTCCCGTGGTTGTCAAGGTCTGGCCATCACTCGCCATCTGCTCGTGGTGGCGAGGTCTCGGAGGATTCGACGCTGTGCCGCCAGCGTCTGCAGCCTATCTTGTGCCAGACGTATTGGTTACCCATTCCTCTGGAATACACAAGACTAGGCCGAGAGAGAGGTCATGTCGTTTGGGCATCACATGGTTCTCTGAAGCTCTGCCTAGGCATTGTGATGGAATATTGGCCACATTCCAACTCACATACTTTAGTCTGTCAAGACTGCAAGGTGCCACTCAGTGTATATGTGTTTGTATGTAATAAATTTACAGATCATACCAAGCCACTCGGGTGTGTGTGTATACTAAGGTATGCTTGTGTGTGTGTGTGTGTGAGTGTGTGAGTGTGTGCGTGCGCGATGACAACAAATGCTAGTTAAAGCACGCAGTTGGTAATCCCGCATACAGCTGAGGGCGAATTAGCAGCAGACCACCTTGGTTTGGTTTTGTATGAAATGGTATGGGTGCCGGTTGTTCAGAAAGAAAGGCAAACTATCGAACGTAAACTGGCCCAGGAATCACGAACAGCCAAAAAATAAAATACTGTGGTTGACTGCTACATAAAGGATATGCATCATCATCATCATCATCATCATCATCATCATCATCATCATCATCATCATCATCATCATCATCATCATCATCATCATCATCATCATCATCATCATCATTATTTTCTTCCACTTCTGCCGTCAAGCGTCGTGGGGAGGAATAATTTGCGTTTCAGCGCCCGGTGGGCGGCACTGGATAGTGTCATTCCGTGTGGCTGTACAATGTCTTTCATGTCGTCAATCCATTTTCTTCTTTGGCGTCCTCTTGGTCTCGTCGCAGATGATCTTTGATGTAAGGCCAGTGATGGTAGTTGCTGGTGTTGCATTCTAACAACATGGCCAAACCACTTGATCTTCTGTCTTTCAATAAATGTGGCACAAGGTGTTGATCCCACAGTCTGTCTGATAACAGCATTTCTTACTCGGTCTCGGATTGTTAAGTTGGCAGCTCTCCTCAGGCATCTCATTTCGCAGGTGTTGATTTTGCGAAGGTGTAATTTGGATAAAGTCCAGGTCTGAGATTGGTAGCAAAGGGTTGGTGTGAATATGCTGTTTAGTATCTGTCGTTTTGCGCATATGGGTATATTTGGATGTTTCAGTAAGGGTGATAGTTGATATGTAAGTGCACTAGCTTTTTGACATCTGATTTCAATTTCTCTGTCCAATCTGCCATCTTCTGTGATCATACTTCCAAGATATTTGAATTCTTTAACTTGTTTCAGAGTTGTACTATTTATCTGTATACTTAGTGGACCCGGCGATCTACTAACTTGCATTACTTCGGTTTTGGCTGTATTTATGCTCATATTGTAACTCCTGCATGTTGAACTCAGATTATTAATATGATTTTGCAGTCTGCCCTCGTCGCTATAAAACAGGCACTGATCGTCTGCAAATAGAAGTTCATTTATTTCCTGTGGATCAGTTGTTTCATCTGGAGTAAAGAGTTCTAAATTTTCTGAATCTGTTCTGTCGAGACTTTCTTCTTTGGAAATTCTGTCCATGTAGATATTAAATAGCAGGGGAGAGAGCACACATCCCTGTCTCACTCCTGTATTGACTGTGAACATATCTGATATACCTTCTTGTGTTCTTACTGCACTTCGGCTCAAGTGGTACATATGCAACTAACAAAAACAAACAAAAGTACTATACCTTGGACGTTAGGCATGTGAAACATCGCTGCAACACAATGGCTTGTCAACTGCAATAGTCCTCATGACGACTACGCAACTAGTAAATACAGTTATACACAGTCTACAATACTAAGCACAAACACACGTGGCACGACCGACACCCTACTACCAGAATCTGTGCCGGAACATCATCTAACCGTGGGATTACCTGCTCCTGTTTATTGGAGTCATGAGTGTGGCAGCCTGAGTACGAAATAGAAGCAGAAGGCTTCCCAAGCAAAGGCAGGTAACTGAGATATCAAGGGTTCCCAAGGAAAGGCAGGTAACTGAGATATCAAGGGTTCACAAGCAAAGGCAGGTAACTGAGACATCAAGGGCTCCCAAGCAAAGGCAGGTAACTGAGATATCAAGGGTTCCTAAGCAAAGGCAGGTAACTGAGAGATCAAGGGTTCCCAAGCAAAGGCAGGTAACTGAGACATCAAGGGTTCCCAAGCAAAGGCAGGTAACTGAGATATCAAGGGTTCCCAAGCAAAGGCAGGTAACTGGGATATCAAGGGTTCCCAAGCAAAGGCTGGTAACTGAAACATCAAGGGTTCCCAAGCAAAGGCAGGTAACTGAGACATCAAGGGTTCCCAAGCAAAGACAGGTAACTGAGACAACAAGGGTTCCCAAGCAAAGGCAGGTAACTGAGACATCAAGGGTTCCCAAGCGAAGGCAGGTAACTGAGATCATCTTTCTGGTGGCCTGGATGCCCTCTTTGCCTCATTGTAGGTTATGTCTGTGTCAGGCGGAGGTAGTCGTCCGCCCTCTTTTGCTAGTCTGTCAGTTATACTGCAATGTATTACAACTTTCTTTTGGATTTCTGACATAGTCCCTGGAGTGCTGCTCTTAGGTCTGCTAGTTTTGTGCTGTTTTTGCTCTTCAGTATTGAGACAGCTGGCTTTGCATCTGTGAAGATAGCTATTTGCTTCTCTTTATTTTCCTCCATCAAGAGCATTTCTGCTGCAGTTTTCAAAGCCTCTACCTCCGCTTTGAAGTTACTTGAAAATGTTTCAGTTGCCACTGACTGTTTTCTTTTCCACTCCATATTTTAAATTTAGGTGAATTTCTCCTCCTCCATTTTCTATAGAATTTTTGGCTGATCCATCTGTATATGCATGGGTCCAATTGCTATTTCTTCCAATTGCTACTGTTTGGTTCGGTTATCCGGTTCGGTTATCCGGTTTCAAGATGGCGACGGACGGTCGTGTTGTTTTGTGTTCGTTAACTTTTTCGCGTAAGGGATGGATTTATTCATCTCTTGCGTGTAATTGGTGTGCCAGGATGTAAAACCAGGAGTTTCTACTCAACATCTGCGCGGGTGCTACGGAGTTCGTGCATCGAGCGAAGCCATCCTTGAGTGAATTTTCAGCAGCGTGTGTGGTTATCAGCAGTCTGTGTTTACGTTTTTTCAACATGGCGGAAGAACGTCTTCTTTCCGAGCGATCAACAGTCAACATAACGAAGCGGCGTGGTAGCCGCGCAGGGACAAAGAAGCAAGGTAAGCGCGGGGGTTTGAGACGTTTTAGACTCAAGTGTCACCGTCTAGGACTCAGGAACATCCGTATTCTATATTGGAACTGTGCCAGTGTAAAACAACGGGGCTCTATTTTAGAAACCCTAGTTTACAGGAACGACATTGTAGCACTCCAGGAGACGAGACTGGGCGATCAGCTACTCCGAATTGCCGGCTTCAAATGTTTCTACAACAGACGACATCTGGGAACGGCGATTCTCGTTCGCGACAGCATGGTGGCGTCAGAGCTAGACATGTCCAGTTGGGACAGTGACGATATACAAATACAGGCGTTGAGAGTTCATTCCAGTATACCATTCGTGTTGGTTAATGTTTATGCCCGCAATGCGAGTGTGGACGCCCAGAAGTGGCAGTGCTTAAGTGGCATATTAGGCCACGAGAGAAATGTTATTTTCTGTGGTGACTTCAACGCTAAAGGCAGATCATGGGGAAACACTTCCTCCAATACACAAGGGGAGGAGCTCGAGACTGCACTGGAAACCATCGACCTGGTTTGTATCAACAGTGGCTGTGTCACCAGGACAGCAAGCCGTCCAGGCGATGAGGACAGTGCTATTGATCTGGCGCTAGTTTCACCTTCACTCACTACAGTGTGTAGATGGGGTGTCCTAGGACACCATGGCAGCGACCACCACCCTTGCAGCATATTGGTGGAGAAAGGCAGAACCAGGCAGCACAAGCTAAAGGTAAAGACGTTCCAGTATGACAGTACAGGGCAAGATGTGGTGAGCAAAATAAGACGTGACAAGCGCAGAACGTTTCAGGGCAGGAGAAAAAGCTGGGAGCAGCCACCGTGGTGGAGTTTCGAGGTGGAGAAGGCTTGGGTGGATAAGCGTAGTGCTGTAAGGAGATGGCAAAATGCCAAGAAGAACAGAGCTGGTCATCCTAGTCCCTGCTTGCACTTAGAAAGAGAGATGCACACAAAAGTAAGCTATTTCAAAAAACTGGTCAAGGTGGTTAAAAGCGAAAAATGGGCAGAGGTGTGTCAAAGAGTAAGCACAGACAAGTCACTGAAATTGTTCTGGCGACTACATAAAAGCATGAGTGGGGTAGTCAAGAATAAGAGCATTTCTGACTTCCAAGGTGCTGACCTCATCTGGCAGAGGACTGATGAGGACAAGGGCAAAGCCCTCTTTGAACGCTACCTTGAGCAGAGCAACCAGACAGACATGGGAGGCCGGAATCTGGCCAAGGAGGTCACCTCAGACAGATGCAAGGCCCAGAACACTTCGGATGAAGACACAGTGACAGTGAAAGAAATCAAGGCTGTGCTTCGACGATCAAAAAACAGTGCTCCAGGTCCTGATGGCATAAGATACGACGACATAAATAGGTGTACCGACAATGAGCTAGAGAAACTAGCAGACATGTACAACAACAGTATAGGGAGTGCTAGCATCAAGGAGGAATGGTTACATAGCTATCTGATTCCCTTGCCGAAGCCTGACAAAGACCACAAAAAAATTCAGGGATATCGAATTATAACCATGCAGAATACAGTAGGCAAGCTGCTGGAGAAGGTAATTGCCAGGAAAATATCAAGCCAACTAGAGAGGCAAGGTGTTTTCCCACCTACCCTGGGTGGGTACCGTCCAAAAAGAGAAACCTGGACCAATGCAGCAGTCTTTGCCCATGATGTCTATGAAGGTTTCCACTCAGGCACTGAAACTGTTGCTGCAGCGATTGATCTTGAGGACGCATACAACAGAGTACCACTGGATTTTTTAATGTTTCAGCTTCTTGAACTAAACGTAAGTCCATTCCTCCTTAGTTGGATCGCTGCAGCCCTCTTCCAACGGAAAGTAGTGTTTAGATGTGGCAGTTGGACTTCGGAACCAACAACAATATATCCTGGCCTACCACAGGGATCACCATTATCTCCGGTACTGTTCAACGCCTACACAGTGAGAATCACCAGTGAGCAGATCACTGGACCTGGCAGGACATTGTCATATGCCGATGATGTTTTAGTGTATCGTCAGGGTAAGGATAGAGAGGAGGTTGCTGTGGAACTACAAACCGAACTCAATCGCATAAGTACTTGGTGTGATGAAGCTGGGGCAATGGTCAACCCAACAAAGGCAACAGTGACTTGGTTCTCGTTGAATAATCATATTGTCAACAATCCAACACCAACTGTAATGCTGTGTTCAGAGACGGTGGAAAGAACGCAGGCAATGAATTACCTGGGGATACGGTTTGATCGAAGCCTTGCTTATAATGTGCACATAGACCAGGTGATAACAAAGGCCAAGCGGGGCTTGGCAGCGATGCGGGTGATGGCGGCAGCAAACTGTGAGCAGCGCCATCTATGTCTTCTGTACGAGGGGCTGGTCATGTCTGTTTTGGAGTATGCAATGGCAATCCTGACTCTCAGCCATAAGCAGATAGAAAGGATGGAAAGGATACAGAATGAAGCTATGCGCATTATTCTTGGATGTACAAGAGATACAGCATGCAGGGCGATGCGCTACCTTCTTGATTTTCCAACCATTGAAGAGAGAATGCAAGTTTGCAGGGCACGCGCCTACCTCAGAATTAACGCAAACACACAGCATCCACTGCATAGTGAAATTAGGAAGGTGAAGGGCAGCAGGTTAAAAAGAGGACGGTCGTGGATGGGTCAAGCCGAAGACATTCTTCAACAGGTGTGTTCACTTGAGGACTTAGAACCTGGCGAGGAGTGGGTGCAAGTGCCAACAGACTTCTGCACATCCTTTTCAGTTTGCATCCAACTAGATAGAAAATGCAGACAAGAAAATCCGGCTGCTGTGGAGGCTGAAGTACAAGCGTTGATTTTCGAGAATTCGCTAGACAGTGACGCGGTCATCTACACAGATGGGTCGGTCGTCCGACATGTGAGAAGCTCATGGGCCTTTACAGCTCGGGCCGGAGGGAGAATTGTGAAGGAGGACTCTGGTGCTTTCACTGAAACCACAAGTAGCCTGACCATGGAAGTCATGGCAGTAAGTAAAGCAATAACATGGCTCGAGACACAGACATTCACTAGGGCTTGTTTCCTTAGCGACTCAATGAACATGATCAAGAGGATAGAGGAGGGGTCGATCCGAAGAGAATGGTTGCTGCCTCTGGAGCGGTCTCGGCTGGCAAAGATTAGTTTCATCTTCGTGCCAGGTCATGCGGGAGTACAAGGAAATGAGCGGGCTGACAAGCTCGCAGGTGAGGCTACTGTGGAGGGCGGACGCGCCATGGACCAGGCTGACATTCTGAATGCTCTACGAGAAGTGAGACTTTTGCAAGAACCAAGTGATGACTGTGAATCTACAACAATGGCCAGACTGCGAGAGCAGCAAATTAAAAGAGGGGTGGCCAAACAAGAACACTACGCAGGAAGCCAAAGAAGATTGATAAACCAACACAGAACTGGCGTCGTTAGCCGCTACACGCTGCGGGATTTGCTGAGGAGGGGATCCGAGCACTTATGGACTGAATGGTCCGATGTGCAACGAGGATGATCTGTCGACTAACTAACTAACTAACTAGCTACTGTTCTTTTTCTCAATACCAGGAATGTTTTCCATCATCTCAGGAAGTTGCTGTTGTCTCCAAGCTGGGAACTTGCATGCATTGTAAATGGGTTTGACTGATGATATGTTAAGTATAGGATCAGCCCTAATCTTTCGTGTGGTTTCTACAAAGCTGCTACTCTTCAGTCTTCCCTTTCCAAAACCATTAAACCCTTTATACATGGGATGGTCTGTCAATCTTCTAAATTTTTCTACTTGTTGCTAGGCTCTACTATCTCTTCTAAGTCTTCTATCCTGCAGGGTCGTAAACAAGTGATCTTTTCTAGTTCGTTAATAGGCGTTGTCTTCAGGCTTCCAGTTATGATCCGCATTCCTTGATTTGGACTCTACTTATTTTGTTAAAGTTTGACTTAGCTGCTGTTGCCCAAGCTGCGATGCCATATTCCAGTACTGGCCTCTCCCGTCCAGTGTATAACTTCTTGAGAACTTTCTCGTCTGCTCCCCACGTTGTACCAGCAAGCTTTTTCATGACTGCCATTCTTTGCCTTGCTCCTTGTTAGATTTTTCTCAACCTGTGTCTTCCATGTCAGGCGACGATCAATGGTGACTTCTAGATATTTTGGATTTTCTTCATGGCGCAATATTTTTTTCCCATTTAATACCAGCTGAGGGTGCTGAGTTTTATTTGATAGGAAGAACACTGTTCATGTTGTTTTCTCCTCACTTATCTTCCCTAGCCATGATTTTGACCAGTCCTCTAGCGCTAATAAGGCTTGCTGTATTCTGCTGTTAGCTGTGCTAGTATATTCTTGGCTAGGTCATCTGCAAAGGAGGATGTATGTAATCTGGCTGAACAATTTTCCGTGATGTCATTTATATATACTAAGAATAATGTTGGTGAAAGAACTCTTCTTTGGGGGACACCTTGTTCCAACAGCATCTTTTTGCTGGTTTGTCCTTGTACTTTTGTCCTGGCAGTTCTGTTCTCAAGGTAGTGGCTGGTCCATTTGTACATTTTCCCACAAACATGCATTTTTTAGCAGTTTTACTTTCAGTCCCTCCTTCCATACTTTATGAAATGCTTTGTCTAAATCTATCCAGACCGCTAGTGTGTGCTTTTTCTCTTGGAAGGCATCCTCTATTTCCTGAGCTATATAGGTTATTTGATCTTCAATAGATCTGTACTTTCTGAATCCTGCTTGGTGTGGTGTTAAGAGTTGGTTTTCTTATGTTAGCCTGCCATTGATAATGCGTTCCATTAATTTTCCTACACAGCTAAGGAGACTGATAGGTCGATAGCCATTTGACTCTTCCAGGTCTTTTCCTTTCTTTGGGACTGGTATTAGTATAGCTTCCTTCCATGCCTGCGGGGCTATTCCTCTCTTCCAGCTGTAATTTAGGACTGCTAGGAGTTTCTTTTTTGCTTTAGTGCCTAGTCCTATTAGCATTTCATTTGTGATTCCATCCTTTGCTGATGATTTCTTCTTTTCTAGGGTATTCATTGCCTGTTCCATGTCTTCCATTTTCAGAATTTCCATGATATATTCTTCTGTTGTCTCTGTATTACTATGATGTGTTTGTTTATCTTTGATTGCTTTCTTCTGTTCGGTTGTAATATCAATGTGGTTTGCACTAGCACAGTGTGCCATTAATGCATTTGCAGCCTTTTTTTTCCCCTGTAAGCAAGGCATTTCCTTGTTTAATTAATTGTTATTTGTTTGTTTCTGTGTCCTTCATTGTTCATGGGCTTTCACTAGTTTCCATAGTTTGTTTCCATCCCTGTCAAAATTCAGGTTTTCTGTTTTTTCCCTCCAACAATCTCTTGTTGTTTGATTTACTGTTCTGTTATATTTTGCTGAGATGGCTTTGAGAAAGATGTTCACTTCAGTTGTTTGTTCTCTCTCTGCTGTCTTCCTGGCATCTTCAACTTTGTCCTCCGAAATTTGTAGTTCTTCAGTCCATCATGATTTGTAAGTTTTCCTCGCTCCTCTTGGAATGGACTCAGTGGCCGCCTGTTTAATTGATTTCTTTAGAATTTCCACGATTTGCTTCATGTTGCCATGTCGTGTATTTATGCTTTCACAATATTTGTCTGTTAGTATGGCAAATCTATCCCAATCCGCACGTTAGTAATTCCAACGAGGCATTGGCTTTTGCTCCTGAGGGACATGCTCCATATTCATTGCAAGCTTGATTTGTCTGTGGTCACTACCTGCTAATTAATCAAGCACATGGCGATCTATTTTGTGGAGGATGTCTCCTGTGCAGAAAGCTAAGTCTAGAGTAGAAGTGGTAAACCATCTTCTAGAGTAGAAGCTCGGTGTGTCGTCCACTTTGTTGAATAGATGGAGATTTGAGTATATTTCCCAATCCTCCACTTCATCTCCTCTGTTGTCAGTATCTGGCTATCCCCATCTTTATGAACGGCTATTAAAGACTCCGACAATAATGCAGTTTGTGTCAGTTATTTTTCTTATTTGAAAGTGTAAGCTCCTTATCTGCTGGGCTATACAGGTTGTAAATTCTTACTTTCACGTTCTTTATCATTATATCAACACCTATAATTTCCATTTGGTTGTCAGAAGTCACAGATACTTCACTACAAGGTATTGTGTTTCGTGTAAGTATTAGAACTCCTCCTTTGTGTCCTTAGCGGTCGAAACGTGTGGCCTGATATTCTCTGACCGAGAATCTGCGATTGGCGTTGAGTTGTGTCTCTTGAATGCATGCCACATCTATTCTGTCTGTATGAAGACGGTGTGTTGGGAACTTTCTTGTTAGAAACTCCTTCAACATTCCACTGTAGTATGTTGAGTGTCTGAGGTGTTTGGTCAATAGCTCGTAACTTACTCTTCTGTGCCTTGACTCCACAGCACAGGGGAAGGTGACCACCAGTAGTAATGGGTGGACCCCCTCGAGGCAGTAGGGCCGGTACTATCTCCCCCTGATGGGACTTCACGGTGTTAGCACCATACTGATGAATTTTAAACTGCGTCATCGTGGATTGATTAAGTTACGTGGCACTGCATTGTCAAGCCTGTGGCTCAGTACATCCGATTTCGACAAGCATTTTTCGGGGTGCTTTTCCTAGCCTTTGACTGTCCCCAGTCTATCTACAAGGCAGCAGGTTTCTGTGTCCCTTAGTCTGGTTCCTCTACCTTGAACTGTCCGACATGAGTGACCCTACCAGTAGCTGTACTAACGTCGGCATAGCCCTTGGGGGTCATAGGAACACACACGTATCTCTACCTCGTCACGGTGGACACACGGCAGGGGGGTCAAGGGTTTCCAAACAGGCGCTTAACTAAGAGATCTAAGGTTCCCAAACAAAGGCACGTAACTAAGACACCAAGAGTTCCCAAGCAAGGGCGCTTAACTAAGACATCAAAGGTTCCCAAACAAAGACACTTAACTAAAATCTTAAAGGTTCCCAAGTTAAGACATCTAAGACAAGATCTATAGTCTACCTAAATGAACATGTATGAACATTGTCAACCACCGACCATCATCATCCTGTAGCAGGTTCTTTGCGGAACGTCGCTCTTAACACGGTCCACGCGAAAGGCTCTCAATCTTTCGCCATCTACCCTACCTTACTCACGCCAACTAGCCTACTTTACTCACGCCAACTCCCCTACCTTACTCACACCAACTCCCCTACCTTACTCACGCTAACTAACCTACCTTACTCACACCAACTCCCCTACCTTACTCACACCAGCACCCCTACCTTTACTCACGCTAACTAACCTACCTTACTCACACCAACTCCCCTACCTTACTCACACCAACTCCCCTACCTTACTCACACCAACTCCCCTACCTTGCTCACGCCAACTCCCCTACCTTACTCATGCCAACTCTCCTACCTTACTCATACCAACTCCCCTACCTTACTCATGCCAACTCTCCTACCTTACTCATACCAACTCGCCTACCTTAGTCATGACAACTCCCCTACCTTACTCATACCCACTCCCCTACCTTACTCACGCCAACTTTCCTACCTTACCCATACAAATTCCCCTTCCTTATGTCGTATTTTATTTATAATGTATGTCGTCCCTGGGGTGAGAGGAATCAACATCGACATCCTTTTAACCCCATGTCATTATCTTGAGAATCTTCTTGATTTCTGTCCACAAAACCCCGTCGATCCCTGGATCCCTCTCTCTCTCTCTCTCTCTCTCTCTCTCTCTCTCTCTCTCTCTCTCTCTCTCTCTCTCTCTCTCTCTCTCTCTCTCTCTCTCTCTCTCTCTCTCTCTCTCTCTCTCTCTCTCTTTTATTACTGTATCAAGGCCCCTCTCATTCTTTTCCCAAAACACACTAAACAACACTGGCTCTAACAAAACAACAATTTAGTTTAATAGAGAAAAGTGTCATGTATGTGCAAAGTGTCTGAGTAGAATGTCTGTCGTATAATCTAGTGTGTATGCAAAATCAGACCGAACAGCCAAGGAGCACAGTCTGCTTCATCATCGTATTGGCCACACCACAACACCATATCAGGGACAGAAAACCTCACCCAAGTGATGTGTCTCTCAAGCCAAGTGTCGACTTCTTCAGATAGCTCGTGAACACTCCGGATGCTTGGTCTTCAATAGTGGAAACAGTCCAATATTGATCATCTATCTATCACACACAGTGTAACTATCCTGTTCATTAAATGTTCTGTGATCAGAGAATCCTACAAATATTATTAATGTCACTTTGGAAAACCTAAAGTTCGTATGTCACTTCTTGTAAGATTTTCCCAATGTTAACACATAATGTTACTGTTCCAGGTAGTTATATCTACTAGTGTTCCTGGTACAAGTGTTATTTTCAGTGTCCTGAATTTACTGTGATGTAAACTATCACTTAAGAAACACTTAGAATCATCATGTCCTGCTCAGCGGAGGCCAGGTTCCGGCAGACCTGGATTATGGGCCCAGTGCAAAAGCCTCTCAGTAAACTCTGCTTTCAATACTTGAGCCATCACTTTCTATGACTTTGTTGCTAGCTTCTTGGTAGAATAACTTGGAACAATTGAGTGGAACCTGTTGAATAGAGAACACACCTGGTGAGAGTAGGTACTTTAGTAACATTTTCTAAATTGCTTTTTTAATTATATAACTGCATAGTTGGATACCTCTTGAAAAAAGAAATCCAACGATACCTTATTCAAGTCTGCAAGTGAATTGTGAGCTGAGATATTAATTTGTGTATGTCAGTTTAATATTTAACATTGGTGCAGACAATGCACAGGATCTGCAACAATTAGTAGACGCTGTGGTTGTACACAGTGAGCAGCTGGGGTTGGAATTAAATTGTAGGAAGACACAGGTTATGGTCGTCACTAGGAAGAACGAAGTACCACAATGTAATATACAAGTAAATGGGAATATTCTTCAACAAGTGAATCGGTTCAATTATCTCGGAACAGTCATAACATCTGATGGCAGATGCCTTGAAGAGATTAGAACAAGAATCGCCATTGCGAAAGTAGCCTTTAGTAAGATGAAAAACATTCTGACCAATAAAATGATGTCAATTGAAACGAGAAAAAGAGTGTTGAGGGGATACATAGAGCCTGTTCTTTTGTATGGATGTGAAACTTGGACAATATGCAGTCAAGCTGAAAAACATCTGATGGCTGCAGAAATGTGGTTTCTGAGGAAAATGCAAAGAATACCATGGACAGATAGAAAAACCAATGACCAAGTACTACAAGAGACAAATGAAAATCGTAGATTGATTAGAGAAATTAGACGTAGACAGTCAAAATTTTTTGGACATGTTATGAGAAGAAATGGACTGGAGAACTTGGTGACAGCTGGCAAGATCGAGGGGAACAGACCAAGAGGAAGACCGAGAGGAAAATACCTGGATGGCTTGGCCACATGGCATGGACGAGACAGGAACACTGAGCTGATCCACGACTCTGGTGATCGAGTGAAATGGCGAATCATGACCGCCCACGCTTTCCGGCATGGCACATGATTGATTGATTGATATTGGTAACCATTGGTAACCCACTCTGGAACGTGTGACCACAAAACACGTAAACTAAGGGCAGATAACTGCTCTTGTTTTTTTTTTTTGCGCTAAGGGGGATAACTCATGTTTTTATTTTGAACGCAAAATTCAAATGAAAACCTCAAACTCCCTCTTCCTTCAGCCTTTTCCTCTACTCCTAAATACTAGAATGGGTGGTGAATGCAAACGTGCATCATTATAATCTCGTCGCTCTGAATAATCAATAATACTATTAAATGATCTTCGCTGTATTATGACACGGAAAACCGCTATATTCCCGCCATTGAAATTTAACATGACGCATCTTAGCATACGATCTTAATAATGTCTGTTTGGGATGACCCCGCCGACTAAAATATTTGAAAATTTCACAGTACGCGTAAAAATGGATGCTCAATTTAATTATTTATACTAAATCAAGCGGCAACGTCTATAATAACGAGTACTATATATATCCTTAATACCGGGGAACAGTAACAAGAAAACGTAAATCGCCGTTTGAAACATCGAAGGCAACGTTCGGTAACGGAAAATGTAGTACCTAGGTGAGAGCAACATAATTCTGACCTTTATTAGGTGATAAGGCCGCCGGCCGCACTCAGAAAAAAATAACAGAGAACCAAACTCTGTCATAAGGCCGAGGAGCTCATCACTTCGCTCTGAGTCATGGTAAGACAAGGAAAGACTAACGGAAACGGGTAGAAACACAGCAGATGCCCTACTGGAAGATCCTACCATTTTACATTCCCTCAATTCCCCCCCCCCCCCCCCCAACCATCCTCAATCTCTCTAAATATTATCCACTACATTGTCCTTAACTCATTGAGTTAAATGATATCTCACACCAGCTAGTGTAAGCTACGCAATAGTCTACTGTTGCAACGCTCTTATAATACGTTCTATCACCGCACTTATAATACGTTCTATCACCGCACAGTACTGCACTCTATTCCTAAGAATAATCTAAGCTAGATATGTTTAATAGAATACCATATAATTATTCCTGTTGTAGATGGAGACTATGAAATCACACACTGGATCGATGTCCGCCGATATACATCACCAGTAGACACTATAGTCTCTCTCTATAGAAACAACTAGGAATACTGCACCGGTCCGTAGCGCTTCACAACTTTTGGTCGACTAACCCAAAGTTGTTTTTCTCAACCGTTTTTATTCTGGGTATAAATGACTTCACAAAACTGTCTGGACGCTAGACCGTCTAGAATCTATTTTTCTCTCTCCTGTTTAGACTGGGTGGAAACAACCCGCCGTCTATTTTGCTTTCATCTGGGAACCTGTTTCCCGTACAACAAAAAGTCTTGCCCGCCTGTGAACCAGAGAATAATTTCCCCACATCACAAGACCTAGCCGACTTCTGCCCAGACATTCCGTCTATCACATCAAAGGCTGGCTGCCGACTTGCAGATGGATGACGCTATAGTCCCTCCTCGAGCATCAACATATTAAAGAAATGCCGACTGTGTGTAGACATTTGGCGCGACTTTCTGTCATCGATCGAAACCTTCAAGTTTTTAATGTGACACTTATTCACGCCAAATCCCCTACCTTACTCATACCAAGTCCCCTACCTTACTCATGCCAACTCTCCTACCTTACTCATACCAACTCCCCTACCTTACTCATACCAAGTCTCCTACCTTACTCATACCAACTCCCCTACCTTACTCATACCAAGTCCCCTACCTTACTCATACCAACTCCCCTACCTTACTCATACGAACTCCCATACCTTACTCATACCAACTCCCCTACCTTACTCATACCAAGTCCCCTACCTTACTCACGCCAAATCCCTTACCTTACTCATACCAACTCCCCTACCTTACTCATACCAACTCCCCTACCTTACTCATACCAACTCCCCTACCTTACTCATACCAACTCGCCTACCTTAGTCACGACAACTCCCCTACCTTACTCATACCCACTCCCCTACCTTACTCACGCCAACTCTCCTACCTTACTCATACAAATTCCCCTACCCTACTCACACCAACTCTCCTACCTTACTCATACCAACTCCCCTACCTTACTCACACCAACTTTCCTACCTTACTCATACCAACTCCCCTACCTTACTCATATCAACTCCCATACCTTACTCACACCAACTCCCCTACCTTACTCACGCCAACTCTCCTACCTTACTCATACAAATTCCCCTACCTTACTCACACCAACTCTCCTACCTTACTCATATCAACTCCCCTACCTTACTCACACCAACTTTCCTACCTTACTCATACCAACTCCCCTACCTTACTCATATCAACTCCCATACCTTACTCACACCAACTCCCATACCTTACTCACGCCAACTCCCATACCTTAATCATACCAGCTCCCATACCTTACTCACGCCAACTCCCATACCTTACTCACGCCAATTCCCCTACCTTACTCACACCAACTCCGCTACCTTACTCACGCCAACTCCTCTACCTTACTCACCGCAACTCCCCTACCTTACTCACACCTACTCCCCTAACTTACTCACGCTAACTCCCCTACCTTACTCACGCTAACTCCCCTACCTTACTCACGCTAACTCCCCTACCTTACTCACGCTAACTCCCCTACCTTACTCACGCTAACTCCCCTACCTTACTCACGCTAACTCCCCTACCTTACTCACGCTAACTCCCCTACCTTACTCACCTTGTAACATGGCCAGTGTTGTTCAGTTCCTGAGATATAATGCTGTATATGGGCCAGTTGTTTCCGGTGTTCAGATCATGTAGCATTATGACCACTTGCAAGGTCTAATCAACGACAGCAGGACACTGAGTGGCGTTTGCTCTACACAGATATGGACCTCGCACCATATACCATATGAGTCTTAAGGCATTATGAGAGTCCTTTACTTCTTTAAAGAAGACACTCTTTTAGTTGTCTTGCCATGGTGCTCGGCCATACAGACCAACACTGAGTGGATGCTCGGTCATATAGGGGCATGGGATTGTAACGACCCAGTGAATACTCCCGGTAAATCTTCTTCTTCTTCTTCTTCTTCTTCTTCTTCTTCTTCTTCTTCTTCTTCTTCTTCTTCTTCTTCTTCTTCTTCTTCTTCTTCTTCTTCTTCTTCTTCTTCTTCTTCTTCTTCTTCTTCTTCTTCTTCTTCTTCTTCTTCTTCTTCTTCTTCTTCTTCTTCTTCTTCTTCTTCTTCTTCTTCAGCGTTCCGAGCCATTGGGGTTCTTTGCTGCAGATACAATCCATCTCCATTCGTCTCTCTGGTTGACCTTCTCTTGCCAGTCGTTGATTCCAAGTGCTTGTAGGTCTGTATATATATATATTATTTCTCCACCGTCTTCTTGGTCTACCTCGGGGTCTACGGTCATTTATTTCCTGAGTGTAAGCGAGTTTTGTTTCCCTATTATCTTCCATTCTTTCTATATGCCCCAGTCATTGTAGTCTATTAGCCTTCATGATACCAGAGTGAGAGCCCCTGGTGTGTGAAAATAGTGAGGCAGACTAAGAAGGCAGGGAAAAGTGGAAAGAAAGAACGAACGAACGAACGAATGAACTTATGAACTTTATTTTCAAATGGCCACAAAGAAGATCCTTGTACACGTCTCTCGGCTCCTGGGTGTTTGGTGCTAGCCCTATAGATTTTAGACCACTGGGCACTCGATGGCCGAGGTGGTGAATATAGCTCCGGACACCTTTACCTCCCTGGACATTTCCTAGCACCAGTTTTAGGTGAAATCATCCGCCCCAATGAGTATTCGAACACATGACTGCAGGCAGGCAGGCAAGGGCCTTGGCACTGCGCTACAGCTATTCCCTTCTCTTAAAATATTGCGTACTAAATCTGTGTAATTTTCTTTGGGGACATATCTCTCGGGAGCTGGCAACCATACTTCCCTGGCTGCGTGGTTATGTCAACGAGTTGCCTGAGACAGGACGCCGGCTTGAGACAAGCTGGCCATTCTCATTTCTCACACCGTGTCACATAATCTAATCTGTGTCACTGTATCCACGGCCAGGCTCTCAACCACAGTTGTCCGCCCTTGTGCCCATTGTTCCAGCCTGGCCAACTCTGTAGGAACATTACTGTCAATTTTCCGCCAACACAAAGTCTGGTGTCTTATTAGCGAGTTTCTGGACCTGCCCGTGACCTTTCGGCACGTTAGCGTTAGTTACAATATTGAACAGATAACATATATATCGACCCAGTAACAACCACTTTCTGGCTGGCTATCGTTAGTCACGAGAGTGTGGGAGGGGAGGCGCGAAAGAGGCACGAAAGAGAGATTCCTTCGTTTTATAATGTTGACATAAGGCAGAGAGATTATCTCATTTTCTAATGTTGATATAAAGAAGAGATTGTCTGATTTTCTAATGTTTAGTTTTAGTTCACACTAAACTAATGCTGAGAGTCGTTTACAGTACAGAAAGCAAGTAGAGTAAATATTTGAAATAGATACCGGGGAGCAGCTGACGGTGTCGCCAGTAGAAACTGAATGAGCGACATTTATATGACATGAACCATAGAAGCAATATCTTGTGCAGTAGAATGAGCGACATTCAAATGACATGAACCATAGAAGCAATATCTTGTGCAGTATCGGTATCGTTATCATCACCATGTGCCGATAGGTGTGTGTGTATCCTCATGGTTCGCACGATCACTAGAGTGTTGGATTAGGGCTGGGTTCGTGTCCCGATGATGTCACATAGCCAAGCCATCTAAGTATTTATCTCTTTGCATTTACCTACTTCTTCTCCGATCAAGTTTGCCAGATGTCACTAAGTTTTCATGTTTATGGTGCACAGTGTATACACACAGATACAGGGGCAGACAGAATGTGAGATGGTTCAGATATCTTATGCAAATGATTAGAAAGACGTCGACTGCAGGACATCATGTGTGTGCAGTAAGTGAACCTGTTGTATTTTATTATGCAACCGAAGCTTCACCAGTTACCCTGCTGTTGCGCACGTTAGACCTGTCTCCAATTGGTCTGATCCATGAACAGTGTTGAGGTTGATCATACTGAGTCTAGTGTAGAGACCTGTTTCCAGTATTTGGTGTAGAGACCTGTCTCCAGTATCTGGTGTACAGACACGTCTCCAGTATTTGGTGATAGAGACCTGTCTCCAGTGTCTGGTGTAGAGACCTGTCTCCAGTGTCTGGTGTAGAGACATGTCTCCAGTATCTGGTGTAGAGCCTGTCTCCAGTATCTGGTGTAGAGACCTAACTCCAGTATCTGGTGTAGAGACCTGTCTCCAGTATTTGGTGTAGAGACACGTCTCCAGTATTTGGTGTAGAGACCTGTCTCCAGTATCTGGTGTAGAGACCTGTCTCCAGTATTTGGTGTAGAGACCTGTCTCCAGTATTTGGTGTAGAGACCTGTCTCTAGTATTTGGTGTAGAGACCTGTCTCCAGTATCTGGTGTAGAGACCTGTCTCCAGTATCTGGTGTAGAGACCTGTCTCCAGTATCTGGTGTAGAGACCTGTCTCCAGCATCTGGTGTAGAGACCTGTCTCCAGTATCTGGTGTAGAGACCTGTCTCCAGTATTTGGTGTAGAGACACGTCTCCAGTATTTGGTGTAGAGACCTGTCTCTAGTTTGGCCTGATCCATGAACAATGTTGAGGTTGATCAGACTGAGTCTAGTGTAGAGACATGTCTCCCACTATCAGTACACGCACGATCGCCAGAAAGGTTGTGTTGAAGAGCTCTTCCTCCCCCCTCTACGCTCAGAACTGACTCTTCCACAGAACAGTATCCTGACAGATCTCCTTCACCTCCACGCCGGTCATGTTCCACCACATGTAGATGTTCCACCACATTAGATGTTTCACCACATGTAGAAGTTCCAGCCCAAGAATCCAGTCCATCGTTTAATATTTCTAGTTAACTCTTTCTATCCCAGGCAAATGTAACTTTTAATATAATAATATCCCGATTAGGAAGGAGTTAAAGTAATAACTGTTTGCTACTAAAAGGGTTAAAGTAACAACCAGGTTAGAATTATTTAAAGTAACAACCACAAGAACTGAATGGATCTGCAGGAGTAGCGAGAAAAGCGACATTTTCATCGTAACGAAAGTTGGTAATTAACTTGTGGTAAATCGGTGAGTACAGTAAGAGGAATTATTAGTATCACTAATTATTGTCACGGTATTAGAAGATGTCTAGAGGAAGTGAGTCACGGACATTTCTCAAGCAGGAAAGGAAATTCCTAGAAGCCGCAGAAATGTATATATTTCACCAGGAATGTTGAGAATAGGAACAACCAAGATGTTTTCACAGACGATAGAGCTGCGAAACAGGAAGCAATAAGGCGTCACGGAAGTAGTTCAATTTTTGGGGAAAACAAGAAAAGAGGGAAATGAAAAGCTCTGTATCGTGACAATGCGATGAACAAAGACAGGCTGTACTGAGCCATTCTAACCAGGTAAAGAATAAAGCAAATAGTCAGAACTCATACTGTTGCTAAATAACAATTGTGCTTTGTAATGCGATGATTTTCTAGAGGTACGTTTGAGAATTCATCCTCTTCTTCGTGTTATTGTTCTTGGTTGGTTTAAAAAAGAATGTTTTTACGATTGCTGTTGTTCACTACTTCTTCTTCTTCCTCTTCTCCTCCTACTCCTTCTTCTCTCCCTCCACATCCTTCTCCTCTTCCTCCCCCTTCTCCTTCTTCATATCCTCCACTTCCATACTCTTCTTCACCACTCCTCCTCCTGCTTTTCCTCCTCCTCTGTTCCTCCTGACAGGGACATTGGTTCTCCAGTGTCGATTAAAGTAAATCTACGATGCCTAGGTTTTTCGACGAAGATCACCCCCCCCCCCCCACCTCTAGGTCCCCAACTCCCCACTTCCCAGGCCCACTCTCTATTTCAGCACAATATTTGTAACAACGGGACTTGCCTTCCTTAGCCACCCTCTCGGCCAGATTGCTA
>JACEFZ010002016.1:30000-73444 GCA_014155875.1 Cepaea nemoralis
ATTTGTGGCCCACATTTTCCGTTATGTCAGTCGAAGCTGTTGATCAAGAGCAAACTGGTGACGTCCTCCAATATATGTGTATGTGAATGTGTGTGTGTGTGTGTGTGTGTGTGTGTGTGTGTGTATGTGAATGTGTGTGTGTGTATGTGAATGTGTGTGTGCGTGGGTGTGTGGGTGCGGTTCTCAAAGAGAGACAGAGAGTATCTGTTTGTATATGTTTGTGGTTCTCAAAGAGAAAGATATAGGGAGAGAAAGAGAGAGAGAGAGAGAGAGAGAGAGAGAGAGAGAGAGAGAGAGAGAGAGAGAGAGAGAGAGAGAGAGAGAGAGAGAGAATACGTGTGTGGCTGTTTGTGTAGCGTATACTGTAAACAGAATATAGCCAACCGATTCTCCGTCGTCCTGTTATAGTTTTATTGGGTGCACTATGGGGCTGGTATAAGTTAACACGTTAGTTGCATGTATTTTTACAAGACTTCACAATCAAGCCCAGTATTTATTGGCTGTTTTGGAGGCAAGTTTATGTTCAGTAGTTTACCATTGTTGTCTGAACGACTGACATTCATACCATTATTAAAATCGACGCAAAGCGATATGTTCCCAAATAGCCTGCCCTTGACTTCCAACTCGGAATGTCGTTGACTAGTCAAGAAAGAGTTGTGACAAATGTTCATTCTAGGCTGCTACAAACAATTGCATACAATGAACGCGAATAGGATCCAGAAACAGTAATCCTCCGTGGCAAACACCAGAAATGCATCTATCGCACATCTCTTACTAATACACGTCAAATACTAGAATGCGATCTCTCACCAAATGTATGGTAACATGGAGACGTCTAGCATAGGCTATGCTCACTTGTACTTGTTTTCACGATTGCCTTCCATATAATAGTAATGAAACAAATAGAACGTACTCAAATGTTCACGCCTTCATGCTGTGTACGCTGTCAACATATGAAGTGTTTCATTAGTCACGTCTGTGGTTGTTTCACGCCAGCACTGCACGTGCAGACAGGCCAGATGTCGTCTCGGCCACGGCTGGAACAACTCACAAATTAGGTTCGTTTGAAGTCTGGAAACTGAGGCCAGTGTAATAGGGCTCCTGACATGTGTGATGTCGTTAAGCTTCAGCGATTTCTTCACCATCTAATTACTTCTGCCTCCTGGTAGGCCTTGTTTGAGATCACAACCACTGACCACAACTGTGATATCATCACTGGGGCATGCGTGATGCAGTCGTTGTTATACCCGTTCTATACAGTAAAACGTGGGAGAATGAGATGTTTCGATCATATATACAGTAATGAACAGGCTGATAGGCTGGAAGGAAATGCACCTCTTCGTGGTAGATTACTTATAGACAAGGGATAGGTGGTCCTGCGCCTGTGGGACCAGGTAGAGACCACTTTGCGTTGTTTTTCACAATGGTATGAAAGAAATGGTAAACTTTTTTTTTTTTTTTAGTTCGCATATCCTTTACAGGACATCGCTGTCAACAGCAGCGTCTTTCAGCTGACTGTTGATTTCTTGGCAAGATTACGCTCAGTAGTTTGCCATTGCTTTCTGAGCGGCCGGCTCAGTTATCCCGCAAGTCACCAGCGGGGGACGAACCGCTCCCAGTTCTCGCCCGCTACGATACTCTGCGTGATTACGGAGAAAGTGGTGTAACCCCTCAGCCAGAGAGACCGGCACTGGTAAACTACTGAACGTAAATTCCCTATTCAATCACAAATAACCAAACATGCTGGCTTGATTGCTATAACATTACTAAAACAAAGTCTATGTTAATAGGAACCAGGCAAAGACTTCACACTCTAAACTCGCAGAGAACTCTTCAGCTGCACATTGGCAGCACGCCTGTAGAAAGTGTCACCGAGCACAAGACACTGGGTGTTATCATAGATCAAAATCTAACTTTTAACTCACATGTTCATGCTCTAGTTAAACAAATAGCCAAAAAAGTATACCAACTTGCCAAAATTAAAATTTCCTTGACGAAAACACAAGAAAGATATTCTATACTTCTCATATACAAACACATATTGATTACTGCTCCACAGTCTGGGATGGATGCTCCAAATCAATAACAAAACGCCTATATTCACTCCAGAAAAGGGCAGTGCGTTTAATTAATGGTGAAAAGCTTACCGACAATGCTAACCTATATAAACGTCTCCGGTTACTGCCACTCCACAAGCGCCTGCTTTTTAATAAGACCAAACTAATTCACAAAATCCTATTTCAAAATGCTCCAAGCTACCTTTGGCCATTGTTTAAATATAACGCTAGACATAGCGAACGACTAAATATACTTCATGTCCCTAAACCTAGGATAGACTTATATAAAACAAGCTTAGCATACTCTGCCGCTCAGTTGTGGAACAATCTTCCACAAGAAATCAAAGACACCACCAATCATGATACATACATTCGCAACCTGTTTGAACACTACCTTAGTACAGACTACATGCCCCCATAACAAATAACACAAAAAAGACAATAATGGTAACTTATCTCAAACGACAACTAGCCAAAAAACATTCCCTTATGTATGGCACGTTACACCCTCCTTAGGTATTTATAATGCCCATGTTAAACACTGCCTCAGTGAGTCATTTGTTATTGATTATTTTTCATGCGATTTAATGTTCTTTTGTTGTCAAAAGTTGCTTCATAAGTGATGTTGAATGAAAGAATGTATGAGAGGAAATAGAGAAGAAGGGCAGAATGTCAGACGGGCCTGCGTGCCCAATTCTTAACCCTTTAAAAATAAAGACTTATTATTATTATTATTATTATTGTCCTGTAAAGGCTGTTAAATAACAGTTAATTACAATGTGTCATTTCTAGATGTGATGCCAAAACCTGTCCTGTTCATTTACAATATAATATTATGCCACAGAAAGGGCCAGAACAAATATCATAGACACGTCTACCAATATTAGAGTGATTTTGAACACGTAGAGCAGAGGTTCCCAAACCACGGCCCGCGGGCCACTTGTGGCCCACCAGATGTCAGAAAGTGGCACGCGAGGCCTCATTATTTAATATAATTTATTTTAATAATTTCAAAAATGCACCGGAGCGCCCCGTCAGCGTACGATAATACTCTGCTAGTGGTTGTTATGCTCAGATATTATCGCATGCACCTAATCAGTTCGCAAAGAAACGTTATGAAGTTCCTATATCCCAGCCTTGTCGACCAATCAGAGTGCGCAAGGAGCCATGTTGTCGTCTGTTACAACTGTTTAGCAGAGACGACAGTATTATGTTGAAATTATACGTTTTCAAATAAAAATTTACCGTTAAAGCCTACAAACATGATTGTGGAAAATCTAAAATCAAACAATGGTAAAAAGTGAAAATGTGAAGATGTTGCTTGTCGTGAATTCAACGAAGATTGTGAGGAGAAATTTATGTTTATGCCTAGCCGTAGTGGTAAACAAATTTACTTAACTGTGCATTTTGTGTGTCTGTTACCAAAAAAAAAAAAATCTGGAACGATACTCCACGACCGCACATTCAGACATAAATGCTCAATATTCGATCAATTCGGAGCTAAGAAAAGATTCGATAGCTAAAGAAGAAAGTTCTCTGACCAGGCAGCAGTAATTTTTCACCAAGGCTAACGAACAGAACAAGAGTGCTGTTGATGTGTCATACGAAGCTGCCTGCTTCATTTTCAGCTGATCAAATGATTTCATTCTTGTGACTATTGCCTGTCGAACAATTTGAACACTTGCGTTCATTCACCCAGAGATACATTTGTCCTTTTGGTTCGACTTACAGATACGAGCAGTCATTTTTCGCAATGACCGTTATAAAAAAAAAAGAAAAAGAAAAAGCAACGTTCCAGATTCACCGACAGTAACCTAGTTGCGTTTATGACTTTGGGCACGACAGATTTGTGCCCAGGCATTGATAAACTGGCATTTGAACTTAAGTAACTGGTTATGAAGAATAGCTACAATTTTAAATTAATTACATTAATAGCGATTTTCGAAACTGATTTAAAATTTATTGTTAAATGAACTTTTGAATTTAAACCAAAAAATGACCGCAGTGTAGAACTGACACTGATTGCCTTTAAAGTTTTAGAATTTTGTTGACGAAAGTTAAGAAACGTAAGAATGATATTGCACGACTTTTATAATTTTATAACGTTGTGGCCCGCTTAACTACCGAAAATAGTAGATATGGCCCTCTGCTTGAAAAGCTTGGGAACCACTGACGTAGAGTATTTCCAGAGGTCGGCGTCTCTGTGAGGTTCAATACCCTAAAACTTTCTCTTCTGACGGCCGCGTAGTGGTTTCGTTCCAACACGGTCACTTGGACTTACAAGTTGATTTCTCGTTTAGAAAGAAATGGCAAGCTGCTGAACGATACATTAGCCCATTAAATCATTCTAGGATTGACTGCAACGTCCTGTGAAAGACAAGTAACTTAAAGAAAATTCGTGCATATTTAAGATATCAGCTGAATAACATTGTCTGCCGTTGAATATTTATGTTGGAGACAAGTATCAACAATCCCGTGAACGGACGTGAGCGGATCTGTCCAACAAAAACTCAATACTGAAGAAGACTGGTTGTTAGAACAAACAAAACTGGGGGAATGGGATGTATCGGACCGTAAACAGAACGAACATATTAGATAACTATGCAGGGAAGTCTACCAGAGAGGCGGGGACCACAACATTGAGGATTTGATAGATAATTGACAACTGACAGCAGCAGAAGCGGGACATCTGGCTTATGGTAGAGGGACATTTCGAATGATTGTGTTGGGGAGATGTTCTGTGCGGGACAAGACACGGAATAATCCGAATATTGGTAATTTTTACATAATACAATTATTTCTCCTTCCCCCAGGGAAGGCGAGACGGACACCATCAAGTCCGCTTCCCACCAAGAGATGATTGGCACGGTCATTGAATGCTGATGACCTTGGCAGTTGGAAGCCCAGTTTGTGTGTACTAGTCGCCCAGTTTGGCAGGTCACAGGACCTCTTGTTCAGACGTAATCATTGCAGACATCCACTTGTCTGGCAGACGTGAGACGGTGTAACAGGCCTTGAACTGGTGAACTTGTGGTAATATCTTGTCAGAGTTATTGGATTCCTGCAGTATGCAAGCACAGTCCGCTATATTTCACACAATGGCTTGTTACCTCTTTGTGTTGTTCTGTCTGTCTGTCTGTCTGTCTGTCTGTCTGTCTGTCTGTCTGTCTGTCTGTCTGTCTGTCTGTCTGTCTGTCTGTCTGTCTGTCTGTCTGTCTGTCTGTCTGTCTGCCTGTCTGTCTGTCTGTCTGTCTGTCTGTCTGTCTGTCTGTGAACCCAGGATTGACCACAGCACACAAGTATACAGTCGTGGCGACGCTTGCGCTGTAGGGACCCCGCCGCTTTTATCTCCTGGCACATGTTCTAGTACCCATTATAGCCTACCTCCACCTGGAAGCTCTGGGCATGTAGCAAACAATTCCTGCCTCTAGGGGGATTCGAGCACATACACACCGGGCCGGACAGCTTGCGTGCTAGCCACTACGCTACACTGGATCACACCGGTCTGGACATCTAGCGTGCTAGCCACTGCACTGCACTGGATCACACCGGTCCGGACAGCTCGCGTGCTAGCCACTACGATACACTGGATCACACCAGTCCGGACAGCTCGCGTGCTAGCCACTACGATACACTGGATCACACCGGTCTGGACATCTAGCGTGCTAGCCACTACGATACACTGGATCACACCGGTCTGGACATCTAGCGTGCTAGCCACTACGCTACACTGGATCACACCGGTTCTGACATATAGCATGCTAGCCACTGCGCTACACTGGATAACACCGGTCCGGACAGCTCGCGTGCTAGCCACTACACTACACTGGATCACACCGGGCCGGACAGCTCGTGTGCTAGCCACTACACTACACTGGATCACACCAGTACGGACAGCTCGCGTGCTAGCCACTACGATACACTGGATCACACCGGTCTGGACATCTAGCGTGCTAGCCACTACGATACACTGGATCACACCGGTCTGGACATCTAGCGTGCTAGCCACTACGATACACTGGATCACACCGGTCTGGACATCTAGCGTGCTAGCCACTACGCTACACATGGATTACACCGGTTCTGACATATAGCGTGCTAGCCACTGCGCTACACTGGATAACACCAGTCCGGACAGCTCACGTGCTAGCCACTACGATACACTGGATCACACCGGTCTGGACATCTAGCGTGCTAGCCACTACGATACACTGGATCACACCAGTCCAGACAGCTTGCGTGCTAGCCACTACACTACACTGGATCACACCGGTCCGGACATCTAGCGTGCTAGCCACTACGCTACACTGGATCACACCAGTCCGGACAGCTCGCGTGCTAGCCACTACGATACACTGGATCACACCAGTCTGGACATCTAGTGTGCTAGCCACTACGATACACTGGATCACACCGGTCTGGACATCTAGCGTGCTAGCCACTACGATACACTGGATCACACCTGGCCGGACAGCTCGTGTGCTAGCCACTACGCTACACTGGATCACACTGGTCTGGACATCTATTGTGCTAGCCACTATGCTACACTGGATCATACCAGTCCGGACAGCTCGTGTGCTAGCCACTACGATACACTGGATCACACCGGTCTGGACATCTAGCGTGCTAGCCACTGCACTGCACTGGATCACACCGGTCCGGACAGCTCGCGTGCTAGCCACTACGATACACTGGATCACACCAGTCCGGACAGCTCGCGTGCTAGCCACTACGATACACTGGATCACACCGGTCTGGACATCTAGCGTGCTAGCCACTACGATACACTGGATCACACCGGTCTGGACATCTAGCGTGCTAGCCACTACGCTACACTGGATCACACCGGTTCTGACATATAGCATGCTAGCCACTGCACTACACTGGATAACACCGGTCCGGACAGCTCGCGTGCTAGCCACTACACTACACTGGATCACACCGGGCCGGACAGCTCGTGTGCTAGCCACTACACTACACTGGATCACACCAGTCCGGACAGCTCGCGTGCTAGCCACTACGATACACTGGATCACACCGGTCTGGACATCTAGCGTGCTAGCCACTACGATACACTGGATCACACCGGTCTGGACATCTAGCGTGCTAGCCACTACGATACACTGGATCACACCGGTCTGGACATCTAGCGTGCTAGCCACTACGCTACACATGGATTACACCGGTTCTGACATATAGCGTGCTAGCCACTGCGCTACACTGGATAACACCAGTCCGGACAGCTCACGTGCTAGCCACTACGATACACTGGATCACACCGGTCTGGACATCTAGCGTGCTAGCCACTACGATACACTGGATCACACCAGTCCAGACAGCTCGCGTGCTAGCCACTACACTACACTGGATCACACCGGTCCGGACATCTAGCGTGCTAGCCACTACGCTACACTGGATCACACCAGTCCGGACAGCTCGCGTGCTAGCCACTACGATACACTGGATCACACCAGTCTGGACATCTAGTGTGCTAGCCACTACGATACACTGGATCACACCGGTCTGGACATCTAGCGTGCTAGCCACTACGATACACTGGATCACACCTGGCCGGACAGCTCGTGTGCTAGCCACTACGCTACACTGGATCACACTGGTCTGGACATCTATTGTGCTAGCCACTACGCTACACTGGATCATACCAGTCCGGACAGCTCGTGTGCTAGCCACTACGATACACTGGATCACACCGGTCTGGACATCTAGCGTGCTAGCCACTATGATACACTGGATCACACCGGTCTGGACATCTAGCGTGCTAGCCACTACGCTACACTGGATCACACCGGTTCTGACATATAGCATGCTAGCCACTGCGCTACACTGGATAACACCGGTCCGGACAGCTCACGTGCTAGCCACTACACTACACTGGATCACACCGGGACGGACAGCTCGTGTGCTAGCCACTACGCTACACTGGATCACACCGGTCTGGACATCTAGCGTGCTAGCCACTATGCTACACTGGATCACACCAGTCCGGACAGCTCGTGTGCTAGCCACTACGCTACACTGGATCACACCGGTCTGGACATCTAGCGTGCTAGCCACTACGATACACTGGATCACACCAGTCCAGACAGCTCGCGTGCTAGCCACTACACTACACTGGATCACACCGGGCCGGACAGCTCGTGTGCTAGCCACTACGCTACACTGGATCACACCGGTCTGGACATCTAGCGTGCTAGCCACTACGATACACTGGATCACACTAGTTCAGACAGCTCGCGTGCTAGCCACTACACTACACTGGATCACACCGGGCCGGACAGAGAGAATGACAACAATGAGACGACAATGGACATCTAGCGTGCTAGCCACTACGATACACTGGATCACACTAGTTCAGACAGCTCGCGTGCTAGCCACTACACTACACTGGATCACACCGGGCCGGACAGCTCGTGTGCTAGCCACTACGCTACACTGGATCACACCGGGCCGGACAGCTCGTGTGCTAGCCACTACACTACACTGGATCACACCGGGCCGGACAGCTCGTGTGCTAGCCACTACGCTACACTGGATCACACCGGGCCGGACAGCTCGTGTGCTAGCCACTACACTACACTGGATCACACCGGGCCGGACAGCTCGTGTGCTAGCCACTACGCTACACTGGATCACACCGGTCCATACAGCTCACGTGCTAGCCACTACGTTAAACTGGATAACACTGGGCCGGACAGCTCGCATGCTAGCCACTACGTTACACTGGATAACACTGGGCCGGACAGCTCGCATGCTAGCCACTACGCTACACTGGATCACACCGGTCCGGACAGCTCGCGTGCTAGCCACTACACTACACTGGATCACACCGGTCCGGACAGCTCGCGTGCTAGCCACTTCACTACACTGGATCACAGAGAGCGAAGGCAAACAACACAATTGTTTCTGAAATAGGGAGATCACATTATGACTTATGGTGGAAATGCGCAATAGTGTTATGCCTTAGGGGAAAGTGGGAATAATATATGACATGTGAAAATAAAAAGTGGGAGTGGGGAATAAGTTTGTGACATGTGATGAAAAGGAAAGAATACTATTGAAATTTGTTGAAAAGGAAAGTACGATATTCGAAAATGTGAAAAAGACAGCATGATATGCGTTCACGTAGTGAAAAGAGTGGAATTATATTCTAACATGTGATTGGTATTCTATCACGTGACGAAACAGGAGGAACAATATTCTGTCACGTGGTGAAAACAAAAAGGAATAACATTTTGACATGTATTTACAACGAAGGATACATGGCTCAAGAGCGTTAGAAACCGACTTGTGAGACATAGACAGTAGGTTGTAGGACTGCGTCAGTTAGAAACCGACTGTGAGTTACAGAGAGTGGCTTGTGTATCTGCCTCAATAAACGCGCGCGCGCACACACACACACACACACGCACACACACACATTCGAAGTGGGCTTGCAAATCACTTTCCTTGTGTGACTATTAAAATGGTTTCTATGAGACAATAGACTGACACCGAAACAGACAATGGACATACAATTTTTAATGAACCATTTTAGTGTCATCCCGTCAAATGGTGTAATCCTCACACTCTACATCCCACCCCATTACCTAAAATCAAATTGTTGCCCATCTGTCTTCATTATTGTACAACAGAGACAATGAACGTTCCACTTTCTGCGTAGTTCTGTTTTTATAAGTACGTGTCAGATACGGCTTTTTTTTTTGTAAAGTAACCAACATCAAGACTATGAGATTCCCCACCTGTGATAGCATCAACACAATGTAAATATTGTGTGTTGATAATATCATTATCTCTCCATTCTTTGTGCACGGGACATTTCCTACAACGCCGACACTCATAACGGAAGTCTCTATATAAACTCCTAGACTCTCTTCTTGATCGTTGCCCCAAAGGGGAACTGAAACGCTGCTCTCGTCACTTCTAACACTGTCTCCGTTTGTTATCCCTGGGAGATGAACATGTGTGGACTTTCTTGAATTATCTACCCAATTATGGCCACGAACCAACAGCCGGGTAACAGCAGAACAGCTGAGGCAATAAAGAGAGCATGTTTGGAGGCACACTTGAGATAATCGTTTGGCGCGGCGGCTGTGACAACTGGTGGTGCACACATGGGCATATCGCCACAAGAAGTGCGCACCTTTGTCGCCGATACATCCGGTCGCCCCGGCTTTCAGATAGCTATACACTAAGTGATGTCTTATCTTTAATATTCCACGCTTTGTTACCCTGGCTGGTTTTGTTCATTTTCAAACTATTATCAGACACGATATCAAACAGAAATAATGACTGTTGTTTCGTTGATCAGATAGTCTAAATGGTGAACTTTTACTAGATTATGTTGGCTTGGATTTCAAAGGATCGTTTTCATTGTACACACGAGTGCCCCCAAAAATGCTTCAGGCTTATCTGATTCATTGCCAAACAAAAAAGTAGGTTTAGACCAAGCATGGTAAACAAACATATTTATGGGTACTTTTGCTTTCTTTCACCCCAAACAAACTTTGCCAGCTATATTTAGAGTCACCAGCTATATTTAGCGCCGACGGTGATCTCCTCTGTGTTCGGGTGGAGTGCGTGTCAGTGCGTTTCAATTGCCCCACACCACAGTGTTGTTTCTTTGGGCTGTGGCAACCGTTTCTGTCTCCCTTCGATCCTCATTTGCATCGGTCCTGCAATCACTTTCCGGTTAGGGTTAGGGTTAGGGGGTAGGGTTAGGATTAGGGTTAGGGATAGGGTACAATCACTAAACCTAACCCTAACCCTAATCCTAATCCTAACCCTACCCCCTAACCCTAACCGGAAAGTGAAAGAATAGCACACCACCGCCGCCGCATAGAATTGCGCACCGAGCTACGGCGCAACACACGAAAACCCCCTGAATGTTCGGCGCAACACAGGGAACCCCTGGATGTGACGTCATACCCTGGGATTCCCTTTTGTTTGGGGTGAAAGAAAGCAAAAGTATCTATTTATGTATTACTAGCTGACCCGGTCCGGCTTCGCCCAGTCCCTGGTGGGGAGCATCTCATTTAATTCATATAAGTAGTCATATAAGTTCTCGTTCCCGTTACCGACTGTCTGTCTGTCTGTCTGTCTGTCTGTCTGTCTGTCTGTCTGTCTGTCTGTCTGTCGGTCGGTCGGTCGGTCGGTCGGTCGGTCGGTCGGTCGGTCGGTCGGTCGGTCTGTCTGTCTGTCTGTCTGTCTGTCTGTCTGTCTGTCTGTCTGTCTGTCTGTCTGTCTGTCTGTCTGTCTGTCTGTCTGACCCGGCCCGGCATCGCCCAGCTCCTGGTGTGGAGCATCTCATTTAATTCATATAAGTAGAGTCCAAAACCAAGGAATGCGAATCATAACTGGAAGCCTGAAAACAACGCCTATTAATGAATTAGAAAAGATCACTTGTTTACAACCAATGCAGGATAGAAGAGATAGCAGAGCCCAGCAACAAGCTGAAAAATTTAGAAGATTGACAGACCACCCTATGTATAACAGGTTTAATGTTTTGGAAAGGGAAGACTGAAGGGTAGCAACTTTGTAGAAACTGCAAAACGAAAGATTAGGGCAGATCCTATACTTAACATATCAACAGTCAAACCGATTTACAATGCACACATGTTCCCAGCTTGGAGACAGCAGCAACTGCCTGAGATGATAGAAAACATTCCTGGTATTGAGAAAAAGAACACTCAGCATGAAACCGAAAGAAGAGAAATAACCCTAAACTACTTTAAAGAACATTACCCAAGCAGCAATTGGACCCATGCATATACAGATGAATCAGCCAAAAATTCAATAGAGAATGGAGGAGGAGGAATTCTCCTAAATTTAAAAAATGGAGTGAAAAAAACACATTCAGTGGCAACTGGAAAGTTTTCAAGTAACTTCAAAGCGGAGGTAGAGGCTCTGAAAACTGCAGCAGAAATGCTCTTGGTGGATGAAAATAAAGAGAAGCAAATAGCTATCTTCACAGATGCAAAGTCAGCTGTCTCAATACTGAAGAGCAATAACAGCACAGAACTAGCTGACCTAAGAGCAGCACTCCATGGTCTATGCCAGAAATCCAAAAAAGTTGTAATACAGTGGATCCCATCACATTGCAGTATACCTGGAAATGAAGAGGCCGACAGACTGGCAAAAGAGGGCGGACGACTACCACAGCCTGACATAGACATTACCTATAATGAGGCACAGAGGTTGATAAAAAGCACTTAATAGAACCAAATGGAAATCAGAGCATCCAGGCCACCAGAAGGATGATGCATATTACAAACTCGACCGAAGAGAACAAGTAGCAATCTTCAGACTCCGCACAGGACATAACAGGCTGAAATACCACTTGTTCAATAAACTAAAGATAGGAGATAACGATGAATGTAATTGTGGAACTGGAAAGATGACAGCAAAACATTTGCCGCAGGATTGCCCAACATACGCAGAACAGAGAAAGATATTTTGGCCCACACCTGCTTCATTTGAGGACAAGCTCTATGGAGATATCAACAAGCTCAAGTTGACTACAGCTTACTTTAACTACATACAGGTTGACATTTAAAGGTGCATGAAGAAGTATTCAGACTGCCACACTTCATACCACAGGTATGTCGGTTACAAATGCGACCCATAGGCTTGAAATGGAATATTGCTTGGATAGCAAATCCATTATGTGGAAAGTCCGAATCGAAAGCTCACTGTGTGGATGTCATCAGCAGACTGCATTCTTCTGGTTTCCGGAAGAACAGCCTATGGTGAACGGAAGGCCCAATATACGAAAGTGAGGCTAAGCAGCCATGTTCAGGACGTGACGATTCCTTGGGTGAGCCCAGTACCAGAGCGCTGTGTTGGCTCTGCAAGTATGGAAGCCTCCTTGGATGGCGAGGAATGCCCATGGTCTGCCCCTGCCTTCCCTTGAGGGTTGACCAGGATGTCTTTGGCTGTTCTATATGGGCCAGCTGGTATGGGGGATAACACCACAACAGTGAGATTAAAATGTCCTAAGAAACCCCCGGGATGGTTAACCCGGTCAACAAATGCCCGCAGAAGTCGGATGTGTCGGCCTAACGGCGCAAGAACGCAGCTTTGCTGTAAACAGGCACAACGCAATCACATCCGGAAAATTTTTTTTTTAAATTTGGATGGACGCAGCAGAAGAAGATTTGGTGTCAGAGTGACTTAGCGTTTTATTTTTTGAGTGTATTAGACTTTTTGTATTGCTGTAGTCCTGAGGTTTGATATCTGAGTGACTGAGAAGTTAGGTGTTGGGGTGGCGTAGAAGTTTGTTGTCTCTGTGATTTAGAGGCTAACATATTTTATGGGTTCATAGTGAAAGATTTAGAGATATGTTGTTAGTGTTTTAGGGGTTTAATATCAGAGTGATTTAGAGGTTTGTTTTTCTATTGGTATAGCAAACTGGTGTCAGCCTCCAAATCTACAATTATTTTTTTCTCGCTTTTCCATCCTGTTTCAGGATATTGCGGTCAACACCAGCATCTTTCAGCTGTATGTTGATTCCTAGGCTAGATTACGCTCATCAGCACGCCACGACTTTCTGAGCGACCGGCTCCATACTCTCATAAGTCACAAGCGTGACTCGAACCACTTCTAATTCTCGTCCGCTCACGTTGACCACGAGAGTATTCGGGATTAACGGATAAAGCTGCCAACCCCTCGGCCAGGCAACCGGCCAAGTCTACAAATGCATGTAGTAATTGGGTTCAGAGAAATCCGTAAAAGATTAATTACGGACTGTGTAAACCTACCTGACAAAAAAAAATGTCAGGACAGCTGGAGTGTAAACAGAATAGGACATGTTTATGGCCATTGGATGAATCCTTTATCCGAAGTGTCTTCTACCGGTGTTTCGGGACATAACCCCTGTCACGTATACATTATTAGAGACTCGCCTGACAAGCGAATGAAAATTTATAGAGGGTAAAGGTTGTGAAACGTACTGTGATAATAAAAACACCGACGTGGGGCGTGACAGTTACTGTTTACCTGTTACCTGAAGACCCTAACTAATTGATTCTCCCAGAACTTTCACGAGAACTTTATATGAATACCATCATTATCTTGATTACGCACAGTGATGATCTAGGCTATTGGACATGTGCATATTATGGATATTTGAGAAATATTATTGCATGAAAATGTTGGTGCATGTCTAGTTAGTCATGAGGTTTAGTTACATCTATCAGTATCTGTAAGTGTAAATACTCATCGCATCATGTCATTGGACGGAACAGATGATGTAAAGACCTGGCCTTAGGGATAGGAAAAGGTTAATTGGCAGATAATGTATGAACTTATTGTGCGACTACATCGCCCATAACTAGGGTTGCCAGACGTCCGGCAAAGAGAGGACATGTCCTCCTTTTTAGCCTCGTGTCCTCCGTCCGGCATTCAAAGCTAAACACCTTTAAAATGTCCGGCTTTTAAAATATTTTATATTATCATTTTTTATGTATTGTTGTTACAACTTACAATGTATCTACACTCTACCGTGTGTTTACATTCTTTATTAAAACCCATTGCTTAATCATATTTATTTAATTTTCCTATTTATACCAAATGTGAAACACCAATTATTTGTATAATTTGAATCTAACTGTTGCTCTATTCGGCAACACTAACAATGCTGTAGTCTCTATGGTCAAAATGTTAATGTTAGGTTGGTGTATGAAGCATGCATTAGTTACTTAGAAAAGTGGTTGAAACCTTTTGATGAATTTCAGTGCTTTGGTTGGATGTACTTAAATAAAATCAAAGACTGTACATTTGATGACCTTTTGACAAGCATATTGTACTTGAAAGAGAAGGGTATTATTGTAGATGATGTGCAATTATTTGACCAATACTGCAATCTTAAATCATTTGTGCAAGACAAGAATGAACAGTTTTTTGAAAGACTCTTGCATGAACAGTGGAGTTTATTTTTCCAAAGTTGCCCAAATGCATGTTGCTTTTCAGAGTTACTTAAAATTTGTGAAGTATTCTTCTGTATCCCTGGACACAATGGCAATGTGGAAAGAGTGTTCTCCTTGATTAATGCTCAATGGACAAAGGAAAGGAACAGACTCTTACTCGACTCTGTAAAGGGCATCATTCTCACAAAGTACAATTTGAAGAATCTTACCTGTGAACAGTTTTAAGCATATGTGATTGCTAACGAGGATCTTCTACGAAAAGTTGGCTCCTCCGATAAACATGCTGCGTAATTGATAAAGATTATAAGGAGATAATTTACAATCGGCTGTTTAAATAATGTTTTTTATCATTTTGAAAAAGGCCTCCATTGAATTTATATTTATTTTTTTAACATGATTGTTTCTTGGTCGATTCACTAACAGTAAGATAAACTTATTGGCAGCTATTGTAATAAAATTGTACTAATTGTCGGTTTAATCTGGAATGATTTAAATGAAATATTCAATATGTCCTCCATTGTCTTCATTTTTGTCTTATTATGTCCTCCTTTGTCCTCCTTTATGTCTTATTATGTCCTCCTTTTGGTACCCACGTATCTGGCAACCCTACCTATAACCGACCGCAAGCAGCATATAGGAACATCCATAATACCAATTCGGAGAACAGGATAGCGACATCGGGGGAAGGCTAGTAATGTGGTATACTATTGTACCCAACTTTCTGATGATGGTGGGTATATGTTTGTTGTTCCTTTCTTAAACAGTGGTGATTTTTGCTTACGTTTTTGCCTACGCTTTTGAATACATTGAAGTTCACCAGTGATTGCTGAAGGAGCCCTCCTTTCTACTGCAGTAAAGAGTGACGACTTGTATCAGCCACTGACTACTCAGAGCCCATTGTTCCACCAAGAACTGCATTACAACAGATGAGTACCCATAAACTAACACCAAACCACCCATTGCTAAATCGAAAACCGAAAGCCAAAATTCATTCATTCATTCATTCATTCATTCATTCATTCATTCATTCAGTCATTCAGTCATTCATTCATTCATTAAGTAGCGTGTCCTTTGCAGAACCTAGCTCCCATAACAACCATTTGGAAAACTTCTCGATCACAAGCAAGATGTCCCGCGTCCGATACCCCATCTGGAGATTGTCGGCCACTTCCTGCACCCATCTTCTCTTTGGCCTTCCTCTTCCTCACTTTCCAGGCATATACAACTCCATTATTGTTGTTTCCAAACTTTCATGACTTTTCAAGTGACCAAACTATTTCAATTTTCTTTGTTTTGTTGTCTTTAATAGCCAGCCTTCTTCAATATTCAGCTTTTGAAGTATGGATGCTTCATGGTTGTTATGGTGTCCTTGCAAGTTTTTCAGAAGGTAGTTTGCCATTGCTTTCCAACAGCCAAATATAATAGAAGACTTTACCACCCATCCTTCTAAGCCAGATCCTATATTCTGCTGTGGATCATTCTAGACGGCTGACAGTCATTACCACTCATTGTTCTAGTATCAATTGTGGTGTTTTCGTTACCTAATCATCTGTCACATTATCCCATCCATTCATGATAATTCTTTGAACTTATTCAGCTAGATTTAATTCCTTCTTGTATCATATGTATGTGTGTGTAACTGTGTTACATATTAGTGTGATAGTGCTCAAACACTGTCTGGGGGTTTCATATCATGAGAGCTGTGTGGCAGGAAGAATACTAGTCTTCAGTTTATATAAGAGTGAGCATCTTCCTCTCTGACGGCAGTGCCTTTCTTGTGCTCTCTTGGCCTTCTACGTGAAAACCTTACTTGATCCCTTAGTGTAATCCTGCCAGATGTGTATGATCCAGTTCACTAATTAGTCTCACTGGCCACTTCTGGTTTTCATTTAGTAGTTGGCAATCAATATTTGAGAATATCTCTCTCTCTCCACTCAAACTACACGCCACAGGGCGTTGAAAAAAGACTGTGGCCGAAACATTCGCATGTATCTGTGTCGTTTTCCCGGTACTTTTGCCTTAATTCACCCCAAACAAATGTCACCAGCTATATTCAGGGTCACCAGCTATATTTAGGGTCACCCGCTACATTTAGCACTGACGGTGATCTCCTCTGTGTTCGGGTACAGTGCGTGTCAGTGCGTTTCAATTGCCCCACAGTGTTTCTTTGGCTTTGGCAACCGTTTCTCTCTCTCTCTCTCTCTCTCTCTCTCTCTCTCTCTCTCTCTCTCTCTCTCTCTCTCTCTCTCTCTCTCTCTCTCTCTCTCTCTGTGTGTGTGTGTGTCTCATCTTGAGTTTTCTGGAACTGGCAGCAGCAGCTGTCCACGACAAGCAGAGTAGTGTTGCTTTTCTGTGGAGTACCCGGAAACGACAGAGCTGATCAATTGGCTAAGGAAGGAGCCAAAGAAGAACAGCCTGATGTGCCATTACATACCACCAAAAGAAAAGAATGATCAAATCAGTCAGAAGGCCACCAAAATCTGCTCAAGACTCTACCACGTTATGAACAGACCAGAAAAAGTCATTATTCTGCGCCTCAGAACAGGACACAATAGATTACGCAACCACATGTATACAAAATTCCAGATTGGTGACTCAGCCATGTGCACATGCGGTTTGGCGTCGCAGACAGCGGAGCACATACTCCAAGACTGCCCAAACTACCAACATACCCAGGCATACCTTCTGGCCTAGAGAGACAACAATGGAAGATAAACTCTATGGACCGCTGAGTGAACTAAAAAATACTGTTAGATTCATACAAGAGACAATATTGCAGTTATAAACATATTTCAAACGAACGAAAGAAGAAGAAGAAGAAAAAGAAGAAGAAGACGCGTAATGAGCGTCAGGACAGATGGAGATGCCGACGACGACATTCACCATGCAAGGCCTCGCGTCTCCCGTACAGACAGATCATCATCATTCTTATCGTATACTGCTGGTCTCAAGAGTTGACAAGCATTTTATTTTGCCAGTTAATTTTGCCATTACCGTCGGGGGGATGTCGCCGAGTGCAACTATTGCACACCGATAAAATTGCGCACCGAGCTACGGCGCAACACAGGGAACCCCTGGATGTGACGCCATACCCTGGGATTCCGTTTGTTTGGGGTGAATTAAGGCAAAAGTACCGTTTTTCCTCCGTCTAACTTCCTAATTATACCTTATGTTTTAGTTAGACCAGAATTTGTGAACCTACTAACAACAGAAAATGCGGCGCTTCCACAGTAACATAGTTTGAAAGATGGCACCAGAGTCTCATAACTGTCGAACGGAAAATCCCGACAGACCTCCGCTCGATAGAGTACGGGAAACACACCAGGCAAAGCCACGGGGATCAAGTATTCACTGGGAGGGGTGGCTACTGATACTCCTGAGCTGCTCATTTCTGTTAGCGAGAGCACCATAAAGGTGGGTACTCATTCACCCTGTTAACAGAAAAGGTTGCTAAAGGTCGAGGACGTACTTCAAAGCTATGTGGACGTGGAAAGCAAGGATAAACTACCACATTTTCCATCCCAAGACAATCGAAAGGGAAACACAAAGAAGGTGAGGCCTCCAAGCCATGCATGTCATTTTCTCGAACGGGTCAATAGATCAATGTCAGAACAAGTATGAATAGCAGTAAGAAATAAAAACAACTCCTGCGAACAGTGAGGTATACTAAAAACAGTGTGCATACCTTACATGGAACCCCACTGCGGTATATGTGAATCACAAAGGGGGGGGGGGGGGGGGATTGAAAAATAATAATAATGAAATACAAATAAGTATCCAGGACACAACGAACGACGTTTCGATTATACTAATCTTCACCAGGAGCAACGCAGACAGATCTAAAGATAAAACATGAAACTCGAAAATTTAATATATTAAAACACAAATCATTCGTTAGAGGTGTTTCCAAGGCACCAGGGCCGGGTTATATACTGGCCAAGACCTATTGACGCGTCCTCGTCGAGCGTCCTGGGCAACAGGTCCCTTCGGGGTCCTGGCTAAAGTCAATAGGATCGCTGATTCCTGCGAAGTCGGAGAGTGTCTGCCTGTACGGCGAGGAACCTCCAGTCTGCACACCAATAAGCCAGACATGGGACAACGGATACTCACGCAAAACTCAGGTCCTGTATGACATCACACTGATGTTGGACAACAGGATGTCTTCATCCGACATACAGGACTTCGCGTTGGAGCTCAAGCCAACGAACACAAGCAAGCATTCGTTGTTAGGAAGGATCCATATCTGACTGCACACCTTCGGTTCCACGTTTTATTTGGCATCTTTCACAACTGAATTTCTGCTTCGCCTTCGTAACAACGAAGGATGTGTGTTTTAATGTTATTACATTTTCTAATTTCATGTTTTTCTTTAGATATGTTTGTGATGCTCCGGATAAAGTTTAGTATAATCGAAACGTCGTTCGTTGTGTCATAGTATATTAATGTTTAGTTTATTATTTTTTGTGTACTCCCCCCCCCCCCCCCCCTTACCTGTGACTTACGTCTACCGTAGTGGAGTTGGTTGTAAAGTGTATACACGGTGTTTAGTATATCTCACTTTTTTTTCGCAGGAGTTACACATATTCAACTGTTGTTATTTGTTAGTGTTACATCCTGCAGCAGCCGTTGCTTCCAATCTATGACTAGCAGGGGTGACGGTCATGAGCCTGACTTTACTACTGCGGAAAATTCTGCCACTGGATTAAAGAAGACAATAAGCATGAGGGAATGCAATGTACGGAGCGTATATCAGAACTGACAATGATCAGTAAAGAACAATATATATATATATATATATATATATATATATATATATATCAAGTAGTGATAGTGGGTTTCTACCCGTTCCTTTATTCTTTCCTGGTGTTGCCACGTCTTAGGAGGATGGATGATGGTAGAATACCAAAGAATATCTTTTTTGGTGAATTACAGATGGGTAAGAGATCTTAGGGTCGGCCTCTACTACGATACAAAGATGTGTGTAAGCGGGACATGATTGATACAGGCATTGATAATGCACATTGGGAGCAAGTCGCCGCTGAACGTGTTGCATGGAGGGCAAATATCAGAAATGGAATAAAGTCAAAGGAGAAAATTATTGCAGAAAAGTCACACACCAAGCGTTTGAGACGTAAGATGGTGCATGATGGTGGAAATGACTACGTGTTCACATGCACCCACTGTGAACGGACATTTACAGCGCAAATTGGCCTTATCAGTCACACTCGCTACCGCCATAGTTAAAAGTTATTATGCCTTTTTAAAGCACAAACTATCGTCTGTCAAGACGGCAAGGTGCCAATGATGATGATGATATATATATATATATATATATATATATATATATATATTTATATAGTCACGAGTTAAATAAACTTGTCAGTCGACCGATGACAACCAGGCCCGACCTTAGTTTGCAAACACAATTGACCCTTTGATGTGGAACTAACTGGGGAAAATACGTTGTTATAACTGTCTGCACCTGGTCGACATTTGTGTATGAGATCTAAGTGAGTCACGTCGAGTTGTCTACACACGGTCGACAGTTGGTTGACAGGTTGTTGTTTGAGAGACGTGTACTGGCGACATCTGTCTACGAAGCGGGAGTTAGCCGTTGCAAGTGATAGACAGAATGCCTGCTAGAGGTCGGAAGGATTCTGTAATGGGAGAAAGGTCTTCGGCTCTCATACAGCCAGGATATTTGTTGGATGAGACAAAGAACTCCCCAGATGAAAAGGAAACTTGACAGCTAATTGACTCTGGTTAGTCTGGAAACAGGAGGACAAAGCCAGATTCTGGACTGATTGGCGTCTGGACTTTCTGGTGACTCACTCAAGCACCCATATAAAACCCAGTGCGATAAACAGGTGGAGGGAGTCGAGAAAAACATTCTGAAGTGTTAGGATTGGGGATTATTCCGAGTTGTGTTATATGAGAGGGACTAGACTGTCTAAGTAGTGATAGTTATACGCGGACATAGATCCAATCGGATTGCCTAGTTTCTCGAGTAACAACTGGAATAGACATATGGTAGGCAATTAATAATATCTGACTTAAGAGTATGATTAGGAATATAGTACAGTACTGTGCGGTGATATAATGTATTATAGGTGCAGTGATATAATGTATTATGATTAGTGATAGAATGTTCTATAAGTGCGGTGCTAGAAAGTATCATAGGAGCATCGGCACTAGTATCCTATTGTGTGGCTTCAATTAGCTTATGTAATATATCCTTTTACTCAGGAGGTTGAGGACAATGTGGTGGAATAGTGATTAGCGAGATTAAGGATGGTTGAGAGGGAGAAGAGGTATGTGTAATGGTAGGATCTTCCAGTAGGGCATCTGCTGGGTTTCTACCCGTTCCTTTATTCTTTCCTGGTGTTGCCATGTCTCAGATCATATGATTGAGTTATTTGGCCGTATGACAGAGATCGGATCTCTGTTATAGATCTGAGTGCTGTTATTGGCCTACACTTACCTAATTCTGGCCAGGACGGAGTTGCCCTCACCATAGTATTCTCTATTCTACAGGTTCAATTTCCAGGTCCACGTATGTGTGCTGTGATTTTCAGCGGTGGGACTAACACAAATTTAGAAGATGATCGCTCAGAATCTGAAGACAGAGGTTGCTGAGAGGCCGCTACATAGGGCTTATACCCAAGTTGGTTTGCGGAAACCTGGCTTCTGCTGAGCAGAACATGTTGATGAGATTGAGGTTTAGCCAAGTGATAGATGTATCAATGAACAGTCAGAACATTGCATAATTTATACTGATACCCAGAACAGTTAGATTGTGGTGTTAATATGAGGAATCTTTAGAACCAGTGACTCTAGATCCATTAAGATTTCTCCAATAACAGTGACAATAGGATTAGAATTTCCTGATTAACAATCCGTTAAATAACCGAGGAAGTTCATAGTGTGAATCAGACTCTCATTAGACAGTGTTTGTCAGGGGTGTCCAAGCATCCTGGTGGTTCCAGAGACAACGGAGGAAGTCTTCACGTGACCGGAGGAGCATCACCTGGGTGAGGCTACTTGTAGGGGATACATGGTGCTGGTGTGTCTTCAGCACAGGGATGAGAATGACTGTACTCTTGACACTGATCTGAGTCTATAGACGATTTAGAATACACGTCACACATTCTACACCTTATACACACATACACTTCTCCTACATATACTCTTTGCTTTAATAAATTTCTTGTTTTTTATTTGTTGAAGCAAGAGTTGTCAAGTATGTTATGTTGGGGAAGAATGAGAGGGGGCATGATCCAGGGGTGAGTAAGAGTGAGAGGAAGGTGCCTTCAGATTGAGGGAGTGTGTGGACGGAGTCTGCTGGATATCTCCAGAATAGAGATATTGAATTAAAACAAATGTGGGTGTGGATTCCCCTCACTCCAGGGACGACACTAAAGTGGTAAAGAAGAACAAGGAACTACTACGACATTCATTCTTTACACACACGACATTTATAATGATGGAACTTTCGGAACTCAGGTGGGGGGACAAGGTCACAGGCGATACATTTATACATTCAGGGAAATAAAAGAGTGGAGGGGATCGCGTTGAATCCCTCCTGAATAAGAAACTAAGTTTATAACGTTGTGTGATGACGTTTTCCGTGATGAGTGAGACTTTCTGCATGGTAGCTTCAACATGATGATGATGTGATGTAAGTCAACCCAGTTCTAACAACGTCAATCCTTAAGTTGAATGTGTAGGCTGAATATTGCACATATCGCAGCTTCTCGTGAAACAAATACACATTTTCATGACGAATGACGACTACGACGACGAAGAATAAAACGAAGAGGAAGAACGAACGAACGAACTTTATTATCGAGGGGGTCACAAATTGGGCACGCAGGCCTGTCATACATTCGGCCTTTCCAACCATTCATCTCTCGTGCATAAATTATCTATTGTCCATGTTACATCTACACAGAGAAATCTTTATCAAATGAATGCTGTGAACATAAGCAATGCATATTATCATGTTATGAGACAGACAGGCTGGCATCCAGGACGGACATACACATACACACAGAGAGACACCCACACGTGTATACACATATACACACATACTTACTTACACACATTTATATACATACGTACATCATGCACAAATACACACTCCCTCGCATACACTTACAAACCCATCCACATTCACAAACATACTATACATAATAATAATAATAATAATAATAATAATAATAATAATAATAATAATAATAATAATAAGAGGAAGAAGAAGAGGAAGAAGAAGAAGAAGAAGAAGAAGAAGAAGAAGAAGAAGAAGAAGAAGAAGAACTACGCTGATCATGTCACGAGCTTTGGTCGGACGAGGGTTCGACGTCCTTGCATGTCGCCTGCTAAGTGAGGAAGAGACTGACCACCTATTCCCCCATTCATTGAGACCTACAAATTGTGATGACGCTATCACACAACAGACCCGTAGCAGGAAACTGCCAAGGGACAAATATCTACATTATTAGAGCTGTAGTAACTGTATTGCCGATCCATCAGTCCTATCGCAAGCAATTGTTACTGGAAGTAAAAGTCCCGGGAAGGTTAACCCGGTCAACAAATGCCCGCAGAAGTCGGATGTGTCGGCCTAACGGCGCAAAAACACAGCTCTCCTGTAAACAGGCACAACGCAATCACGTCCGATAAAAAACCCCGGATGAACGCAGAAGAAGAAGGAAGTAAAAGTAACATATGTAATAACAATAGTAGTAGTAGTAGTAGTAGTAGTAGTAGTAGTAGTAGTAGTAGTAGTAGTTGTAGCAGTAATAGTAGCAGCAGTAGAACTATTATAGTAGTAGTAGTAGTTGTAGTAGTAGTAGCAGCAGCAGCAGCAGTATTAGTAGTAGTAGTAGTAGTGGTAGTAATAGTAGTAGTAGTAGTAGTAGTAGTAGTAGTAGTAGTAGTAGTAGTAGTAGTGACTAGTAGTAGTAGTAGTAGCAGTAGTAGTAGTAATAATAGTAGTAGCAGTAGTTGTAGTAGTAGTAGTAGTAGTAGTTGTAGCAGTAATAGTAGTAGTAGCAGTAGTAGAACTATTATAGTAGTAGTAGTAGTTGTAGTAGTAGTGGCAGCAACAGTATTAGTAGTGGTAGTAATAGTAGTAGTAGTAGTAGTAGTAGTAGTAGTAGTAGTAGTAGTAGTTGTTGTTGTTGTGGTTGTATTATAGTAGTAGCATTAAAATAGTAGTAGTAGTAGTAATTGTAGTAGTAGTAGTAGTAGTAGTACGTAGTGTGACGGTTTATCCCATGCCCAGTCTTCGTAGACTTAGATGGATAGGACATCTTAGGAGGATGGATGATGGCAGAATACCAAAGGACATCTTTTTTGGTGAATTACAGATGGGTAAGAGATCTCGGGGTCGGCCTCTACTACGATACAAATATGTGTGTAAGCGGGACATGACTGATACAGGTATTGATAATGCACATTGGGAGCAAGTCGCCGCTGAACGTGTTGCTTGGAGGGCAAACATCAGAAATGGAATAAAGACAAAGGAGAAAATTATTGCAGATAAGTCACACACCGAGCGTGTGAGACGTAAGATGGTGCATGATGGTGGAAATGACCACGTGTTCACATGCACCCACCGTGAACGGACATTTACAGCGCAAATTGGCCTTATCAGGCACATTCGCTACCGCCATGGGTAAAAGTTATTATGCCTTTTTAAAGCACAAACTATCGTCTGTCAAGACGGCAAGGTGCCAATGTGAGTAGTAGTAGTAGTAGTAGTAGTAGTAGTAGTAGTAGTAGTAGTAGTAGTAGTAGTAGTAGTAGTAGTAGCAGTTGTAGTAGTCGTAGTAGTGGTAGTATCGTAGTAGTAGTAGTAGTAGTAGTAGTAGTAGTAGTAGTAGTAGTAGTAGTAGTAGTAGTAGTAGTAGTAGTAGACGATGATAAACCCTTCCCTAAGATGAAGACAGAATTTGCTACATCTGTGGCTGTAGCTTGCACAGGCGTGCTAAATCTCTAACACCTGTTACCCCTACTGAAAACTTGCATTCGAATGCGCTGTTTTATTGGCGAGCTCACATTTCAGCATTTCAATGGCGATTAGATTGTTTCTTTATTGCAAGGCAGCTTATGTTAATCTCTTTTCAGATATTAGAAAAACAATATTGATTATCATTCAAACTTCCGAGACCACGAACAATTACTATGCAAAGGAGAATAAAACGTGATTCGTTTTAGGATTTAGTGCGTCATAAGCTGAAAGGAGTCATTATTTGAGAAATACAAATCTGAACTTTGCCTCATAAATCGTAGTGCTGTTTCAAATGAGTTGGAACATGTTCATAAGGACATCAGGATATCGGTTGCTAGACGTCCCGGTTTTTATGACCTAATTATCTGTCCCGAATAATGCTTTCGGGATGCCCGGAGTCTCGGATTTTCCTTGGAGTGAAAGATTTACATAGAACTGTTTCTAGATTTTCAGTTGGTAGAACTGATTAGCCGGTCTCCCTGGTTACACGCAATTTCTCCGTAATCCCGAATACTCTCGTGAATTACGTGATGTGAGCGAGAATCGGTAGCGGTTCTCTCCGCGTCGGTAACTTATGGGGTATGTGAGCCGGTCGCTCAGAAAGCAATGGCAAACTACTGAGCGTAATCTTGCCAAGAAATCAACAATCAGCTGAAAGATGCTGATGTTGACAGCGATGTCCTGTAAAGGATATGCGAACTGATTAACTTGTAACTGAGATCAGATTAGAATGTGTCAAGCAAAGTATTATACACAACTATAAGAAATAATCAACGTTCTTTGATCTTATAATGGGAAGAGAAGCACTAGAAAACATCGTGACCATTGGAAAGATCAGTGGGAAAAGAGGCAGAGTCAGAGGCAGACGAATACAAATGATATTGAATGGACTTAGAGGTAGCACACACGAACCTCATCAGCAGAGTTGACCAGGAACCTCATTTCCAGAGATCTGTGGAGAGAGACACACATGTCTAGGCCAGTTGACAAGGGACATAATGATGATGATGGGTAACAATATTATTTTGTGTAACATCTTTGTTTCTTACAGATACGTCCCTGTTTCTCAGTTACAAGACCTGGCAATCCAACATCGAGAGTGTCATGCAGGTGGCATCCCGTTGCAGACGAATTACAAGACGTTACAGTAGAATTATAAACATATCCACCCTTCTAGTGACGTCAGTCAAAGAGGTGTTGCGTTCTGTTCTCTGCTAGTTGAGTAGAAAATGGACGAAACCTCTTTACATTCTTTCCTGAATGAAAGTCCAATACATCGTAATATGTTTGTTATGCCAGGAAGGATAGGAGCGGAGTAGAACATTTCCAATCGGCGTGAGTTCTACAAGCAATGGTCTACAGACCACATGGAAGCAGAAGAAACCGCCGACCATGTAAACAACGTACAGACCAAATGGAAGCAGAAGAAGAGGCCGATCATGTAATCAATGGACAGACCACATGGAAGCAGAAGAAGAGGCCGATCATGTAATCAATGGACAGACCAAATGGAAGCAGAAGAAGAGGCCGACCATGTAATCAATGGACAGACCACATGGAAGCAGAAGAAGAGGCCGATCATGTAATCAATGGACAGACCAAATGGAAGCAGAAGAAGAGGCCGATCATGTAATCAATGGACAGACCATATGGAAGCAGAAGAAGAGGCCGATCATGTAATCAATGGACAGACCATATGGAAGCAGAAGAAGAGGCCGATCATGTAATCAATGGACAGACCATATGAAAGCAGAAGAAGAGGCCGATCATGTAATCAATGGACAGACCACATGGAAGCAGAAGAAGAGGCCGACCATGTAATCAATGGACAGACCACATGGAAGCAGAAGAAGAGGCCGATCATGTAATCAATGGACAGACCATATGGAAGCAGAAGAAGAGGCCGATCATGTAATCAATGGACAGACCAAATGGAAGCAGAAGAAGAGGCCGATCATGTAATCAATGGACAGACCAAATGGAAGCAGAAGAAGAGGCCGATCATGTAATCAATGGACAGACCATATGGAAGCAGAAGAAGAGGCCGATCATGTAATCAATGGACAGACCAAATGGAAGCAGAAGAAGAGGCCGATCATGTAAACAATGGACAGACCAAATGGAAGCAGAAGAAGAGGCCGATCATGTAAACAATGGACAGACCAAATGGAAGCAGAAGAAGAGGCCGATCATGTAATCAATGGACAGACCACATGGAAGCAGAAGAAGAGGCCGACCATGTAATCAATGGACAGACCACATGGAAGCAGAAGAAGAGGCCGATCATGTAAACAATGGACAGAGGGAATAACAGTATAATTGGAATCACGATATATCAAGCCTATAAACGGGCACTCTCCCGCTGTTTATGGTTCACCTCGACACCGCAAAGTACAAGAGGCACAAGTTGAGATGATGGTTAACAAGGACGTCGCAGTCAACCCCAGCATTATTTTTGCTATTTGGGATTTCTTGGCAGGTTTGCGTTCGGTAGTTTGTAATTGTTTTCTGAGAGACCGGCACTCGTGCCATTCTGTGAGGACCAACGCAATGGCGGTCTGCATCCAGGTCGCCCAGAGCCGTGTTTCGAGCGCGGAACGAGAAATTGCGAACTGCGTCCGTGACATCTTCGCCAATCCCAATTTTTACTTTCCGCTCACATGGGCGCCTCTCCACCCGCACCCCATTCCCCCTGTCCTCCCGCCGGGTGCCTTAGCCAATACCTGAGCTTCTGACGGTATTGACCTTTGATCCGTTGACCATACATCTGGTTCATACAATCCACTGATAGTCGTCTAACGCGTCAGTCGCTCCAAGCAAGGATACAGATTACGATAAATACCCTTAATATTGTCATGTAGTGTTTTTCATGTAGTTGTGTGTCGGTTGGTGTTTGTTTGTTCTGAGCTGATGAAGTAATTGGCCGCAAAGTCCAATTTGTTTCTTGTAATCACCGGGAAGGTTAACCCGGTCAACAAATGCCCGCAGAAGTCGGATGTGTCGGCCTAACGGCGCAAGAACGCAGCTCTGTTGTAAACAGGCACAACGCAATCACATCCGAAAAAAAACTCCGGATGAACGAAGAAGAAGAAGAAGAAGTTTCTTGTAATCGTGTTTCAGTAAAGCTCACAGTCTACTTCTCGTTTTTTTGGCGATTCAATATGAGATGATGGATGGGCACTGCACGCTGTTTTTGCATCAACTCGACACGGCAAGGTTCAAGATGAGTGAGGACTGTTACGGACTGTTGTACAATAGGTCAGGCTCATAGGTCATTCACAGACACATCTCTCTTCCCTCCCCACCCCCACCCGCATTGCTCGACACACATATGGTTAGAGGGTGGGTGGAGTGTGATGCACTTTAGGATGTACAAGCCTTACCAAGGTTCAAACCCTGTTACTTCAAACAATGCCATGAAGTGCCCTAAGGAAATAAATACATGATCACGCTCGACCAATTATTTCACAAGCATAGACGTCAACGTATATTTGACACGTGTATAACTGAGGACATATGTTCAACACAAACATGTCATATTGAGATGTAGATAACCATATTGAACAAATAACAAAACCAATTACAGTCAACAAAGAAAGACATATCAAGCCAACAATTACTACCACATGTTTCCAGCAACAGAACGACCCAGGTTTATAAGTCAACACCCACCATATGTTCCCAAACATCCCAGTTACAGTTTGACCCATGTTTTCCCTGCAACTCAACTTATCATTGATCTGATTTGCTCTGGCGTATTATCAACATCGTGGACGTCAGCAACTTTTGTTATGTTTTAGATTCTGTAATCTGCGTCCACGTTGAAAGGCTTTCTGTCCCAGCCAGCTGTTATTTCAGTCCGTCATGTGGTAGCTATTAAATTAACTGTTTCTTTTCCATACCGTATTAGCCACAGACATAACATCCAGTTCACAGACTAGTAGTAGTCAACCTCCGACCACACACTAAACCTCTAGTCCCAGAGGTCACTAACCAAGGTTCACAAACAGTATTAGTCAACCTCAGGTCACATTACACACATCTGCAGATACACAAATGACTCAATGGTTTAAACATTACACATATTCCATATATACAAATGGCTCAGGGATTTAAACATTACCCATATCCCAGATACGCAATTGGCTCATGGATTTAAACATTACACATATTCCAGATATGCAAATGTATCAAGTATTTACTGAATGAAACAGATAATTTCATAACATAAAAGTGCAGACTGTATCCTTCCGCCTGTTACCACACTAGATTGCAAGCTGATACATCTTTCTGATCGTTGATAGTTGGTGAACTCTTTCTTTGACTCCAACTATCTCCCTCAAATTGAAATACTAATGATCTCTAAAAATGGCCGCGTTAAGTTCAAGGTTCTCGACATTTCCATATTCAGAGAAAGTAATTATTGCCGAGATGTGCACCTCACCTTGCTGTGTGTTGGGTCGGGCTGCAGCGGATGCTCGCCTGTCGCAGGGCTGACGTTGCAGGTGCAGGGTTCTGTTGTTCCAATCGTGCACGTGCGGTCAAGGTGTGCAGCCGGAACATGATGATCTAGTCTCTGCTAGGTCCTTGAAGATATGCGCGCTGCGTGTGTGCGTGCGTGCGTGCGTGCGTGTGTTTATGTGTGCGTGTGTTTATGTGTGCGCATATGTGTGCGTGTGTGCGTGCGTGCGTGTGTGTGTGTGTGGTGGGGAGGGGGGGGGGGTCAGCTTTGAGAGTTCTCTTTCCCACGTGTATCTTAAAATAGCTTCTATCGTTGTTTTCACTGTCACGAGCTGCCACATACCAGTGTGGTGTCGTTCCTCCATGTTGCGCAAACCAATGTGCATCTTCGAGTCTGAGGATGTTCTCGTGAGCTGGTATCCACTCAACCATGCGCCTGCTGTACCATCTGGCCAGACTCTTTGTGTACGTAGGTAAAGATTCCTTTTACACGCCGTAAGGCCCAATAGGCATACGTTTTTAGACCTATAGTTGTATAGACAATCCGGCACTCGGTGGGTGATATGGTTCTAGACCTATAGTTTTATAGACAAGTCGACATTCGGTGGGTGATATGATTCTAGACCTATAGTTTTACTAACGTCCTAAACCTATAGTTTTATAGATGATTCGGCACTCGGTGGGTGATATGGTTGTAGAACTATAGTTTTATAGACAATTCGACACCCGGTGGGTGATACGGTTCTAGACTTATAGTTTTATAGACAATTCGACACTCGGTGGGTGATACGGTTCTAGACTTATAGTTTTATAGACAATTCGACACGCGGTGGGTGATACGGTTCTAGACTTATAGTTTTATAGACAATTCGACACTCGGTGGGTGATACGGTTCTAGACTTAGTTTTATAGACAATTCGACACTCGGTGGGTGATATGAATCTAGACTTATGGTTTTATAGACAATTCGACACTCGGTGGGTGATACGGTTCTAGACTTATAGTTTTATAGACAATTCGACATTCGGTGGGTGATACGGTTAGTATTGCCCCAGCCGCCTTTACTTCCCAATACATTTCCTGGTAGCCATGTTAGACTGGATCGACACGGGAGCCCAGGTCAATGTTTATAAATCCCACTTCTTTCTGTGCAGGTTATCACATCTTCAAGATGACACTCTCGGGTCTTCAGTTTCAGATTACAGTACAAAGTACAGAACACATTTGCCAACAATGAGGCCTAATGGATATATGGTGAGAGTCAATTTGTCAACAAAGGGACGCACGATACTTGATGTGGTTCATATCTCACAGCCGCCGTTACTTCCAAGAATATTCCTTGTACTCATGTAGGCTGGTCGACCTTCAAACCTAGATCGGGGGGACATAAATGCCTCCCCCTCCCCTTTCCCTCAAGGGAGTTGTATAAATATAATGGCGATGAATTATGTGTGGTGGTAAATTTGCTTTACAGAATGAGACTACATTCGATCGAGTGTTTGAACGACAAAATATAACACTGGTTTTGCATTATTCTAAAACGACAAAATATAACGGTTTTTTTTTTATTATTCTAACACGATAACAATAATTTAGGTAGTGGATTACTCTAAATAAAACACTCGGCAAAAGGTATTGCTGATGTTCTCCTATAATGTATCTCACTGAGGCCTTCCCGGTCTCCCCGTTGAAAAGGCAGCTGATGTGTCCAAGTCTGATTCTGTTCTGGGAGGCTACCCATGGCACTGGTGGCTCAACTACCTTGGACATATCAATCATAAAGATCGTGCTTGCTGCAGGATATGACAATATGAAATGAAACAAAAAAGTACGTTAAGATCCTGCGGAAAGACAACAAGCACGAACACAAGCACGTACCTAACATGGACGTCACGACAGGCGAACATAAATCAGTGGGAACATGATACAGATGATTTAATAATGATCAAGAATAGTAATGATACACGCTTAAAACACGTCACCTGTCCGACATCATCATCATCATCCAGTACCCTGCCGGTTGGCGTGGGCGATCAGGCTTCTCCACAAATGGTGATCTCCGACGGCATGGATAAATTCGTGTTGACTCCCTCCCGTGCCATGACACGCGACTTAAGAATTCTCTCACTCTGTCTTCCTTTATCTCTATTTCCACAAATTTTTCCCGGTTGTCATAAGACGTTCCAATTTTTGTCTTCCCATAATGTGGCCTACAATGATGACAGCCTTTTTCAGATATTTGTTTTTGCGACTTAGCCTCCCTCAAAATGTCAAGATTGCTTATGTTGGTTGTCCAATTAATTGTCAGCATTCTTCTATAAAACCACATCTCCAAGGTTTCTGGGGATTTTCCCCCCTGTTTATTAAAATAAAATTTTTTTTTGGAGATGGAGGTTCGAAATGTTCTTAAGCATATTAAAGCTGGCAAGGCCCCCGGTGCAGATAACATCACAACAGAAATGATTAAAGCTTTAGAAGAATTTGGACTAGATCAAGTCACCAGACTGCTGAACACATTATATGATACTGGAGATATACCTCCTGAATTATGTAACTCTATATTTATTGCAATCCCAAAGAAATCGGGAACCTTGGAATGTGATCAACATAGAACAATTAGTATAATGAGTCACATCACAAAGATTTTGCTAAGAATTATCATGCAAAGAATGAAGAAGAAGATACAACCTGAAATAGGGGAAGAACAATGCGGGTTTGTAGAAGGAAAGGGTACAGTAAATGCTGTGTATATGCAGCGAACAGTTATTGAACGTGCTATAGAAGTAAACAAGGATATACATCTTTGCTTTATTGACTATACAAAGGCTTTTGATAGCGTTAGACATGTCAGCATGGTGGATATGCTTGCAGATCTACGAATTGATGGGAAAGACATTAGACTTATAAAAAACATATATTGGAAACAACAAGCTGCAATAAGGATTGATAATGAAGTGGGACAGTATCAGCCAATTAAGAGAGGTGATAGGCAGGGATGTGTGATGTCTCCAGATCTTTTTTCCCTGTACAGTGAAAATATTTTCAGAAATGTAGAGGATATAAATGGAATCAGCATTGGAGGACGAAACATCAATAACATTAGATATGCAGATGATACAGTATTAATTGCAGACAATGCGCAGGACCTGCAACAATTAGTAGATGCGGTTGTTGTACACAGTGAGCAACTGGGGTTAGAATTAAAATGTAAAAAGACTCAGGTTATGGTCGTCAGTAGGAAGGAAGAAGTGCCACAATGTAATATACAAGTAAATGGAAATATTCTTCAACAAGTGAATCGGTAAAATTTTCTTGGAACAGTTATAACATCTGATGGGAGATGCCTTGAAGAGATTAGAACAAGAATCGCCATGGCGAAAGTAGCCTTTAGCAAGATGAAAAACATTCTGACCAATAAAAAGATGTCAATTTAAACGAGAAAAAGAGTGTTGAGGGGATACATAGAGCCTGTTCTTTTGTATGGATGTGAAACTTGGACAATGAGCAGTCAAGCTGAAAAGCATCTGATGGCTGCAGAAATGTGGTTTCTGAGGAAAATGCAAAGAATACCATGGACAGACAGAAAAACCAATGACCAAGTACTACAGGAGACAAATGAACATCGTAAACTGATTAGAGAAATTAGACGTAGACAGTCAAAATTTTTTGGACATGTTATGAGAAGAAATGGATTGGAGAACTTAGTGACAACTGGCAAGATCGAGGGGAACAGACCAAGAGGAAGACCGAGAGGAAAATACCTGGATGGCTTGGCCACATGGCATGGACGAGACAGGAACAATGAGCTGATCCACGACACTGGTGATCGAGTGAAATGGCGAGTCATGACCGCCCACGCTTTCCGGCATGGCACATGATTGATTGATTGATTGATTATTAAAATAACCAGGATTCGCAGCCTTCGACGTAACATGCAAGAGCTCGTTCTCTAATCTTCCAGGCCAAGGACTTATTACACAAAATGCTCTTTGTTTGATAGAAGGCAGCTTTTGCTTGTCCTATTCTGTTCTTTATCTCTGTGATGCTTTATCCGTCTGATGTTATCCATGTGCCCATATATCTGAATTTCTGCACTTGCCTCAAAATAAACCGACGTATCGGTTATAAAATCCTTTGTCAAGAAAAACACAAACAAGATTAATAAAAACATGATTATAAATGAACAGACACAATATGCCACACATCCTTGCTTGGGCAGCTTTTGCGGACAAGCTTAAGGCGCTGCAGGGTAAGACATATCTCCGAGTGGCCATAGACAAGAAACGCCCCCCCCCCCACCCCCACCCCCACGTGAATTAAGCCCTAGATACAGTTGAGGGACACAAGCCAATGAAAGGTAAGTCATGGATGGTTCGGGCAGAGGACACGGAGAAGTGTGCATACTTGAGAAAACTGGGAGAGGAGAGGAGTGGGTCAGAATGCCAGTCGAAAAGTCAGACCTGTGAGGGTCATAATCACATTGGCACTTGCAGGGATTGACTGACAGGCTGCGTTAATGGAAGGTGAGACCATTGATTCACGACAATTCGCTTCCCGAGATGTGACCATCTACATAGATGGGTCTGTGCTCAGAGGCAACAGAAGTGCCTGGAGGTTTGTATCCAAGGTTAATAGAGGATGTTTACTGGAGGAGAGCCTGGCATATGATACCACGATATCTAGTCTGAGAATGAAGGTGGAGGCAGTCACAGCGGCACATAATGAGATTGCAACGGGTACCTTTAGTATTTTGGCTCTTCACTTGCTGTTGAAGATGAGGATGGAAAATTTATGTGAATGTCCCGAGTGCTGTTATGTCGGTTCTTGACTCAACTAAACTGAAACCAACTCAACACAACTCAACTCAACTCGGCTCAACACACACTATATGAACAATTAAACATAAAACGATTGTAAAAACTCAACTCAACTAGACTCAACACACACTACATAAATAATTAAACATAAAACGATTGTAAAAAAAGTGAATGTTTGAAAGATAGTTGCTTGCTTGCTTGCTTGTGTTCGCTGTAAGTAGGATGAATATACCCTGTTGTCCAACATCAATGTGATGTCATACCGGACCTAAGGTTTGCGTGAGTATCCGTTGTCGCATGTCTGGCTTATTGGTGTGCAGACTGGTGGTCCTCGCCATGCAGGCAGATACTCTCCGGCTTCGGGAGATAAAAGATAGTGTCTCGACTTCCGCGTACAGTAATGATGACCAGTAGTTTCAGTGTCATGATGCCAATTCGAGAAAAGTAGAGCTACATATTGACAAAACCAGGCCATGACAGATGCTAAATATGGACGGTGTCTGCTAATATAATGTGTCAACCTTCTGCTGCATGGAAACATACACCCCATTTTACTATCCACGTTAAAACTGTCCTAAACTGTCTGTAGCTCTTTATATTATCTTGGGAGATGTCCCACTGCCCTCCATATTCCAGCGTCATAGGCACATTGTGATATGTGATTAATATCTCGGCATATTGTGATATGTGATTAATATCTCGGCATATTGTGATCATATATGTTTAATATCTGCAAATGCCTCCCCTAAATCACTAGTGATTAAATGAAACATTGTTGGCTATAGTACTTATTCTTGGGGGATTCCGTGTTGTTGTTTGTCTAATGTTGAATGTTTATTGTTTAACTGTGAAATATTTCTCTTGTGAACAGTTTGTCTATTGGCAAGTGTACATTGTTTAATCGTGAAATATCCTGCATGTTGACAATGTATGGTTTACTTGTTCATGTTAATATTCAAGGTTTAACTGTGAAATACCTCGTTTACAGACAATTTGACTAATGGTGAATGTTCATTGTTTAACTGTGAAATATCTTGTACGTAGACAGTTTGCCTAATGGTGAAAGTTCCTCTTTAACTTGAAATATCTCGTATGCAGACTATAGTATGTGTAGTTTTATGTAGAGATTCATGTATGTTTAATCTGTATGAGAGTACCATCTCTCCAGCATACATAGAAATCCCACATATGTCCAGATTTATGCCACCGATATTGTGCCTTTTCTTGCGAGTCCAGATTTTGATAATGTTCTATATTAAATTTCTTGTTTTCTTCTTCATTGTTCTTCTTTTCTGAAGGAGTGCACTTCACAGGTCAGTATGTCCCACCTGGGCATGTTATTGTGTCAGATGTGCTTCCTGTAGACATATTTCCACCAAGGTAACTAGCTCTGTTCACCGTGGGTAAGTTTTATTTCCTAAAAGTTTTACCAAGGCACTGGCCTTACGGCCTGATCTTTGCCATGTTCAGCCACCGTGGAGGTTCAACGTGCACAGCTTGCGAAATGGGTCTCATGTTTTTGACCTTATCTGAGAAACGCTGGGCATCCGATTTCACTACTCACAAGCAGAAGGGGACGAGCCATTTCATTAAGATACCAATGATTTTGGGGGTAAATTCCCAGCCCTATGCTTATCCATTGTGCTACAGTTATTTCTAACTACAGACATCTTGTTTGTCTACCATTGCAACATTCACGGTGGAATAAACCCTTTTCATAGACTGTTCACTTCCTTGTCACCGGTGTCCGCTGTTATGTGTGGTTTCACCTTTACAGCTATTCGATAACATATTAATTAAATTAATTAATTAATAATTAATTAATTAATTAAATCATGGCGTATAAATTAAATTGTTTATTACAATGTTGGACTTAAACTTGACTTCTCTTTCAGAATGCAATGGCAAACTACTGAACGTAAAATTGACAAGGAAATCAACTCGGTGTTGATACAAAGCCCTGCAAAGGACATGCAACGAAACAAAACAAAAATTATTGGTAAAGAATGCAGTCGTGGCTAGCCCGCACAGCATTCGTTGATTTATACAGATACTGCGTCTGGGCCGACATAACGAGGCTCGGGGTCAAATGGTGACAGCAAATCTCTGGTTTCGGGTTTGTAAACAATGTTTAATGAGTAGGTCAGCATGGCCGAATGGATAAGGACACTCCTCATTCTTATGCCGAGGCAGAGAGCTCAACCCCAACACCGTTCAGTTGAATTAAAATGTTGACTTCTCTTTTTTGACATGAGGACTTAAACTACAAATACCTCTGATGTCGGAGTGAGTTCGTCTGATGCCGAAGGACACTGGCAATTGGGAAAGCTAATCCACACACAAATCAATCTAATGCACTAGACGTTGTAGCACTACACTTGAGTTTAAAGCGAGAAAACACAACAAAAACATTATGGAAGTAATTCTTCCACTTTGCGATTGTAAACAATTATGGAAGTAATTCTTCCACTTTGCGAATGTAAACAATGTTTACTCGAGCAACTCGGTAAATTAAATGTATACTGGAAAAGAACATTCAACAACAGTTGCTGGGAAACTGTAGAAATAAATAACACAGACAACCCCAGATGGGACTCTGCCAGCGGCACCGCTATATGGCCTCCACATAGAGCGACAGAAGTTCTGTGAGTTTGTAGAACAGCAACAAAACTATGCATAGAAACATGCCAGTGTTTTCCTATCCGAGATAAGGTGTTGACACAGTTGGGCAGCCTAAAACAGATATCCGGAACCCTCTGTCTAGGGGATTAACACGTCCTTTCTTTTATTTAAACTATTTTTCTTCAATCTTCCCACAACGGCATTCCGGGCCCAGAGGCATCCGTACATCTGTAACCAGTCACTCAGCCGCACGTGCCTCGCCTGTCAGCTCGGAAACGTTTTGACAAGCAGACGTGACTCGGTTAGACGGGAGCAGCAGAAACATGGAAAGTTACTCTCCGTCGCTGACCCGTCTGTTCTTTCTATCTTCCACTCAGCCGTACTCTGCGGGAGCGTTGATCACACTCTCCAACAATTAATGTTATATACATCATAAGTACAATTCTAATTTCAAAACGTTACTACTACCAAGTTCCCCCCCCCCCCCCTCCACACACACACACGCACGCACGCACGCACGCCCGCACGCAGGCCCGCAGGCCCTTGGAAATGTGGTTTCTGGTGAAAATACAAAGAATACTATGGGTGGACACCTAAAGGAATGATACATTGTTTTAAGAAAAAAAAAGAATCAAAACAGAATAATTGGTTACATAAATCAGACGTGAACAGTTGCGGATGTGTGGTCAAGTTACTAGGTGGAATGAGCTTAAAAACTAAGTGATAGCTGAGAATCTAGATGGGAAAAAGTAGGGGAAAGGTAGAGGGGTAAATATGAGGATGAATTGGCAAACATAGACCTGATCAAAGTCTGGTAACTGTGATGTGTGTGTGTGTGTGTGTGTGTATAACCGTGTGCGTGCATGAAGTGTGTGTGTGTGTGTGTGTGTGTGTGTGTGTGTGTGTACGTATAAATCCGTAGTTAACGTGACTGCACTAGAATCCGAAGAAATCCTGCAGGACGTGAGCCTGAGGTCTCACAGTATCCTGCAGCTCATGTAAACCACAACTGGGCGACGGACACATCAGGCCTGTTGGGACAAAATCCTTAACAAGCTTCGGGGAATTTCCTATCGTAATCGTTAGTTCAGAAACAGATTGTTCCTAAATGCACAGATAAAGTGTAAATGCACCGTTAAAGTAAATGCACCGTTAAAGTAAATGCACAGTTAAAATAAATGCACAGATAAAATTAATGCACAGATAAAGTAAATGTACAGTTAAAGTAAATGGCGTTATTTTAGGGCAAGTGCAGAAAAGCAGATATCTAGATACTTGGATAACATCAGGTGGAAGATGCATCACAGAGATAAAGAATAGAATAGGAGAAGCAAATTATGCAGTTTATAAAACGAAGAACATCTTATACCATAAATCTGTATCATTGGAAGCTAGAAAAAAAATTCTTGCATGTTATAAGGAATCAGTTCTAACAGATGGCTGTGAATCCCGGACAATTTGTAAACAAAGAAAGAAATTCCTAGAAGCTTTAGAGATATCATTTTATAGAAGAATGTTGAAAATTCCGTGGACAGCTGAAATGAGTCATCTAAATGTTGATAAAGAGGCTAAGACAAAGATACAAATAAAAAAAAACAGTCATCATGATTTTGCCACATTAAGAGATGATACAAACTGGACATATGACAACTGGAAAAATGTGTGGAAAGAGATGTAAAGTGAGACAAAGAGTGAAAATTCTTGAGAGTATGGTGTCATGGCACACACAGTTGGGTGTCAGCATACCAACTAATACATGCCGTTAGACATCGCAAGATGTGGAGAAGCATAATCGCCCACGCCAATCGGTAAGGCACTTTATGCTGGTGACGAAGATGATTCGTTAGTTGCAGTAAGGTTATAGGTCACCATTACAAACATTCACTAGATGTGTTCAGTTGTAGTAAGGTTATAGGTCGCCATTGCAAACATTCACTAGATGTGTTCAGTTGTAGTAAGGTTATAGGTCGCCATTATAAACACTTCACTAGATGTGTTCAGTTGTAGAATGACAAAAGTGAACTATTATTGTTGTTGTTGCATGCGTGGCTGCCTGAGGAAGGGTACATGTGATATGTAAAATTCTTCCTAGGCATGTAAAAACCACAGTACCAACTAATTTAAAGGTGCAACACACTTTGGTCAAGGTGAGTGAGACAAGAAGCAATCGGTGATAAAATATAAAGTGGAGGAACATGGTTGTACAAAGATGGAACCACAAGAGGAAATAGAATATATCTTGAGTCAGATACACTAGGAAATAGTTTATCTCTTGAGTCAGATACACTAGGAAATAGTATATCTCTTGAGTCAGATACACTAGGAAATAGTTTATCTGATGAGTCAGATACACTAGGAAATAGTTTATCTGATGAGTCAAATACACTAGGAAATAGTTTATCTCTTGAGTCAGATACACTAGGAAATAGTTTATCTCTTGAGTCAGATACACTAGGAAATAGTTTATCTCTTGAGTCAGATACACTAGGAAATAGTTTATTGCTTGAGTCAGATACACTAGGAAATAGTTTATTGCTTGAGTCAGATACACTAGGAAATAGTTTATCTGATGAGTCAAATACACTAGGAAATAGTATATCTCTTGAGTCAGATACACAAGGAAATAGTTTATCTGATGAGTCAGATACACTAGGAAATAGTTTATCTGATGAGTCAAATACACTAGGAAATAGTTTATCTCTTGAGTCAGATACACTAGGAAATAGTTTATCTCTTGAGTCAGATACACTAGGAAATAGTTTATCTGTTGAGTCAGATACACTAGGAAATAGTTTATCTGATGAGTCAGATACACTAGGAAATAGTTTATCTGATGAGTCAAATACACTAGGAAATAGTTTATCTGATGAGTCAGATACACTAGGAAATAGTTTATCTGATGAGTCAAATACACTAGGAAATAGTTTATCTGATGAGTCAGATACACTAGGAAATAGTTTATCTCTTGAGTCAGATACATTAGGAAATAGTTTATCTCTTGAGTCAGATACACTAGGAAATAGTTTATCTCTTGAGTCAGATACACTAGGAAATAGTTTATCTCTTGAGTCAGATACACTAGGAAATAGTTTATCTGATGAGTCAGATACACTAGGAAATAGGTTATCTGATGAGTCAAATACACTAGGAAATAGTTTATCTCTTGAGTCAGATACACTAGGAAATAGTTTATCTGATGAGTCAGATACACTAGGAAATAGTTTATCTGATGAGTCAAATACACTAGGAAATAGTTTATCTGATGAGTCAGATACACTAGGAAATAGTTTATCTTTTGAGTCAGATACACTAGGAAATAGTTTATCTCTTGAGTCAGATACACTAGGAAATAGTTTATCTCTTGAGTCAGATACACTAGGAAATAGTTTATTGCTTGAGTCAGATACACTAGGAAATAGCTTATCTGATGAGTCAGATACACTAGGAAATAGTATATTGCTTGAGACAAATACACTAGGAAATAGTTTATCTCTTGGGTCAGATACACTAGAAAATAGTTTATCTGATGAGTCAGATACACTAGGAAATAGTATATTGCTTGAGTCAAATACACTAGAAAATAGTTTATCTGATGAGTCAGATACACTAGGAAATAGTTTATCTGATGAGTCAGATACAGTAGGAAATAGTTTATCTGATGAGTCAGATACACTAGGAAATAGTATATTGCATGAGTCAAATACACTAGGAAATAGTTTATCTGATGAGTCAAATACACTAGGAAATAGTTTATCTGATGAGTCAAATACACTAGGAAATAGTTTATCTGATTAGTCAAATACACTAGGAAATAGAACATGGGTCATAACGACACCATTGATTATTTTTTGCGCCCGCTCGCTTTGAACTCAAGCGTAGTCCATACACACTACTTCCAGTAGTGATGGACTGAGTTTTGCGTGTAGATTAGCTTTCCCCATGAACAGTGTCCGTCGCCATCAGGCGAACCCACTCCGACTTCAGAGGTACACCACCGATGCCTGGTATGAAGTTTGTGACCATGCCACTCTTACAGATACTATTCCAGATATGTAACATGCTCATAGACTGATTCTTTATTCTTGGACAGATAATATGATCACATGACTGAAGTCTAGGCTTGTAAACTACTTCGACCGTGGACCCCAGTCGTTGTCTCACACAGCCGTTGAAGCTTGCTCCAGGCAGCCTGTTGCCCACCCGAGCTCGTAAATAAATATCTCACTTGACGTGGATTACGTTTGTACATTCTGTGATTGTATTGGTTTCTATCTTTGGCATACAGATACGTGTGCGCTAGTCGCGTGCCTTTCCTATCAATTAGCACAATCATAATTACGTTCTTTTCTCGTTTTTATCTTTTTAGTTAATGTTGTCTTATAAGTCTCTTTCCCTTATTCAATGTCTATACTTTTAGCCTAGGTGGCTGAGTGGCCACTCGTGTATATTTAGCCTAGATGGCCGGGTAGCCACCAGTGTATGTGTATCCTAGGTGACCGGGTAGCCACCATTGTATGTCGATACGTTTAGTCTAGGTGGCCGGATAGCCACCCCTGTATGTCGATACGTTTAGAATAGGTGGCCGGGTAACCACCCCTGTATGTCGATACGTTAGTCTAGGTGGCCGGGTAACCACCCCTGTATGTCGATACGTTAGTCTAGGTGGCCGGGTAACCACCCCTGTATGTCGATACGTTAGTCTAGGTGGCCGGGTAGCCACCCCTGTATGTCGATACGTTTATCCTAGGTGGCCGGGTAGCCACCCCTTTATGTCTATACGTTTAGCCTAGGTAGCCACCCCTGTATGTTCAAATAGCATAGAAGTCGCATGGGTGATAGGTTAATAGCGCTCGCTCTTAATCTTACTTTGCGCTGAGGTGAGGTTGGGGCATCATTTTCTCAATGCAGGTCAGTTAGACTTAAACGGTGACTTCTCGTCCTTGAATCTTTTTTTTTTCGCATATCCTTTACAGGACATCGCTGTCAACATCAGCATCTTTCAGCTGATTGTTGATTTCTTGGCAAGATTACGCTCAGTAATTTGCCATTGCTTTCTGAGCGACCGGCTCACATACCCCATAAGTTACCGACGCGGAAAGAACTGCCACCGATTCTCACGCACGTCACGTTACTCACGAGAGCATACGAGATTACCGAGAAAGTCGCTAACGCCTAGGTCAGGGAATTGGAGATGTCAAATACTGTAGGCTACTAGTATCGCAGAAGTCAGAGTTGGCTCGCCTGATTTCGGAGGACAACTGGTAATGAGGTCAGTTGGCCCACACGCAAATATTAGTCCCTCCATTGCGAGCGAACAAAAAACAAATCAGTTGAGATGATGTAAGTCGTACTGCCAGCTCACAACTTGGTACATGACACTGCTGCAGTACGCGGGATCTGTCGCCAGTCACTGTCTCGCGAGATTCTCCCGTATTTTGCTTGTCTTCCTGGCTTAGGAGTTAACGTCTTTTTCCGTAATCCTGTATATTCTCGTGAGTAACATAACCTGCGCGAGAATCGGTAGCGGTTCTCGCCGCGTTGGTAACTAACGGCGTATGTGAACCGGTCGCTTAGAAAGCAATGGCAAACTACTGAGCGTAATCTTGCCAGGAAATCAACAATCAGCTGAAAAATGCTGGTGCTGACTGCAACGTCCTGTAAGGGATATGCAAAAAAAGAAAAAAAAGCTTGACAAACACACTCCCAGCTAGGCAAGCTCTAAGACGCGATGTCCATGCTGGCCTAACACTGTACTTCATATTGACTTAACACTGTCTTTCATGTTGATCTAACACTGTCCTTCATGTTGATCTAACACTGTCCTACATGTTGATCTAACACTATCCTTCATGTTGACCTAACACTGTCCTTCATGTTGATCTAACAGCTGTCCTTCATGTTGATCTAACACTGTCCTTTATGTTGATCTAACACTGTCCTTCATGTTGACCTAACACTGTCCTTCATGTTGATCTAACACTGTCCTTCATGTTGACCTAACACTGTCCTACATGCTGGCCTAACCTATCCATGCTGACATAACACTGTTCATGCTGACCTAACACTGTCCATTCTGACCTAACACTGTTCTGCATGTTAATCTAACACTGTCCCACATGCTGACCTAACACTGTCCTGAGAGGAATACTCAACGTATCAAGAAGAGATAAGATCATAAATGAAGAAATCAGGACTAAAGTGGGGGTTAAAGCAGCACTAGATTTTATCAGAAAGCAGCAAGTCAAATGGTTTGGCCATGCAAGTAGGTTACCAGTCAACAGCATTACCACAACAAGCAATGATGTACAGACCAGATGGAATCAGAGGAAGAGGCCGACCACGTAAACGTTGGACGGAGAGTCCATGGGAATATCGATATATGAAGCCCATAATCGGGCACTCTCACGAAGTTTATACTTCACCTCGACACCGCAAGGTACAAGAGGAACATGATGAGATGAGATGAGACCCCTCCTGGGTTAGGCTAGCCCAGTGGTTCTCAACCGGTGGGGAATTCCCCCCCAGGGGGGG
>JACEFZ010002017.1:0-97324 GCA_014155875.1 Cepaea nemoralis
GATATAAAGACACCCTGGACATGAATATGCATGAGACAGAGGAACTTGTGAAAAACCAAGAGACTTTCCAGCTGCCCAGATGTTTTTAGTTGGTGTTTGTTGCTTGCTTTGAAGTCAAGCATCGTTCACACAAATTTGTGCATGTGGGTAAGTGCTTCCCATTGCATCAGGCAAACCCACTCCAACTTCTGAAGTACTTGTAATTTATGTCCTCAAGTCAAGGACGAGAAGTCAACATTTAATTCCAGCTGACCAATGGATGGAGAGAACCCCTAATCCATCATCAGCACACCAGAAGTTTAACAGCAAAGGCTCTTTCCCTTTCAGCCACACAACTTCTGCAATATTAAGACTGAAACCTTTCATGAATGTCACAGGTGGCCACAAAGGAGGATTTGCATGAGGCTGACAGCCTCAACCTGCAGACGACCATAGCTGCAAAATCCCACCAATCATGAACAAGTTTACAAACGGCTTTGTGTCAATTGGTTGATTGGGGGATGAAAAGCAGCATGAATGAACAACTTTATTTTCAAAGGGTCAGAAATTGGGCACACAGGCCAGTCTTACATCCGGGTCACTCATCTTTCATACATTAGTTAGCTGTTGTGCATGTTACATTCACATAGAAAAAAAAACATTGTCAAATTAATGTTGTGAACATAAACAATGAATATTACCATGTTATGAGACATAAACACATACATACATACTTATATCATTTACACAAACTCGCAGAAGAAGAAGATTAACTACTTAACTATAACTTACACAACGGAAGTTTAAGGGCAAGCACTCTTAACTTGTTGTCCCCACGACCTTCACTAGGCCATGACGAAATCAACATTCTGCGAAGGATCTGCTGCATGATGAAGATGATTACATGCTAGTAAGCCAGAGCTCTATTTACTGTGCCAACTTTACTACTAAGTTGTTGGTTTGAAATCCTCAGCGAGTGTCTGCAGACAACTTCCTACGAGAACTGAAGAACGTCTGGGACTATTATCTTCCATTGAGACAGATTCAGGAAGACACATTGTCACAAGCTTTCCAGGTCTTGCCTTATGTCCAGCTGCACAAAGTAAGAATCATTTTTGCTGTTGTTGCGTTTACTTGCTTCAACTCAAGTGTAGTTCATACACTACTTCTAGTGCACTGTTCACTGGACTGATTTTTTGTGTGTGGATTAGCTTTCCCTATCACCAGTATTCTCTGCCATCAGGCGGAACCCACTCTGACTCCTGAGGTATTTGTAATTTATGTCCCCGAGTCAAGGATGAGAAATTAACATTTTAGTTCAACTGACCGGTGTAGGCATTGAAACCGCTACCTTGGCATGAGCACACTGGATGTTTAAGAATACGCACTCTTATCCTTTCAGCCATGCAGACCTCCTAAGAATAATTTGCTTAGATTGGTCTTCAAGACAATGTATCCCATTAGAGAGCGTAAATCCATCCATCACGTGCCATGTCGATAAGCGTGGGCAGTCATATTCTGCCATCTCACTCCATCACCAGAGTCGTGGATCAGCTCTGTGTTCCTGTCTCGACCATGCCACATGGCCAAGTCATCCAGGTATTTATTTCTGGGTCTTCTCCTTGGTCTCTTCCCTTCGATCTTGCCAGTCGTCACCAAGTTCTCCAATTCATTTCTTCTCATAACATGCCCAAAAATTTTGACTGTCTACGTCTAATGTCTCTAATCAGTTTACGATCTTCATTTGTTTCTTGAAGGACTTGTTCATTGGTTTTTCTGTCTGTCCATGGTATTCTTTGCATTTTCCTCAGAAACCACATTTCCACAGCCATCAGCTGTTTTTCAGCTTGACTGCTTATTGTCCACGCTTCACATCCATACAAAAGTATAGGTTCTATGTAGCACTTCAACACTCTTTTTCTCGTTTTAATTGTTATCTTTTTATTGGTCAGTATGTTTTTCATCTTGCAAAAGGCTACCTTCGCAATGGCAATTCTTGTTCTAATCTCTTCAAGGCATCTCCCATCAGATGTTATGACTGTGCCGAGATAACTGTATCGATTCACTTGCTTAAGAATATGCCCATTTACTCGTATATCACATTGTGGTATTTCCTTCTTCCCAGTGACGACCATAATCTGTGTCTTCTTACTATTCAGTTCTAACCCTAGTTGTTCACTGTGTGCAACAACTGCATCTACTAATTTTTGCAGGTCCTGTTCATTGTCTTCAATCAAGACTGTATCATCTGCATATCTAATGTTATTGATGTGTCGTTCCCCCAATGGTGATTCCTTCCATATCTTCTATATTTCTGAAAATATTTTCACTGTACAGGGAAAAAAGATCTGGTAACATTACACATCCCTGTCTCACACCTCTTTTAATAGGCTGATATTGACCTACATTCGTTATCAATTCTGATGGCAGCTTGTTGTTTTCAATATATGTTTTTTTACAAGTCTAAGGTCTTTTCCATCAATTTGTAGATCTTCAAGCATCCTTATCATGTTGACATGTCTCACTTTATCGAAAACCTTTGTGTAGTCAATAAAGCAAAGATATAGATCTTTGTTTACTTCTATAGAACGTTCAATTACTGTTTTCAGTATGTACACAGTATTTACTGTGTCCTTGCCTTCTACTAACCCACTTTATTTATCTCCTATTTCGGGTTGTATTTTCTTCCTGACTCTTTGCATGATAATTCTCAGCAGACTCTTCGTGATGTGGTTCATTATACTAATTGTTCGATGCTGATCGCATTCCAAGGCTCCTTATTTCTTCGGGATTGCAATCAATATAGAATTACATAATTCAGGAGGTATATTTCCAGTATAGTATATTGCGTTCAGCAGTCTGGAAACTTAGTCTATTCCATATTCTTCTAAGGCATTGATCATTTCTATTGTGATGTTATCTGTACCCAGGGTCTTGCCAGTTTTCATATGGTTAAGAGTATTCTGAACTTCCATCTGTTCTTCTCTTGTATCATCATAAAGGTCTTTCACATAATCTGACCACGCTTGTAAAATCTGATCTTTTTCTATTATGATTTTGCCATCTTTGGTTTTTAGGCAACCCGTTGATGTGTGTGTTCTTTTGTTAGTGATGTCATTAATTAATTTGTGCATTAATTTGGTATTCTGGGTGTTGTGTTAGTTTACAATTTCCTTGCAATTTTCTTCAAGCCATGTTTCTTTTGCCTCTTTGCATAGCCTCCTAATTTTCCTTTGAATCTCTTCATATTTTTCCTTGTTATTTTTGTTATTTCTTCTTACTTCTATGAGTTTTAAGATGTCTTCCATCATCCATTTCTTGCCTCCTGTCATCTTTATTTTTCGGATAGTTGTTTATGCAGTTTGGTTGACTGATTTCTTTAATATTTCCCATTGGGCACTGACGTCTTGAAATAATTATTTCCATATCGGACAATGCATCAAATCTGTTTTTCACCTCTACGTTGAATTTATCTTTTATTTCCTCACTCTTTAGTGCCTGTAGATCAAATTTTGTGTTTCTTGGTGGTGAATATTTGACTTTCTTTAATTTTATATGTAAATTGCTTAAGATAGTGTAAATACAGACACCATAAACAAAATATTGCACGATTTCTTGCCTGACATTTTGCTGTATCTCGTCAGGTGCATACTGCAGAGTTATATATCACAGGAAGTGGACTAACAAATAATACTTTGGCTACAATACTAAGTACTTAGTCATTGATATTGTTCGAAGGTCGAGAATGCTAGCCACACAAAAGTCTAAAACTTAACAGGAAGTCCTTATGTTTACTTAGAAATGACAGGAGTCGACTTATAGACAATGCTTTAATATATTTCAGATATATAAAGAGTTAATCATTTATAGATAATGCTTTAATATATTTCAGATATATAAAGCGTTAATCATTCTTCGGGAATTCCTGTCCAGTCGACAGGTCATAAAATGTCAAAATCGGCCATCTCGGAACATTTGCTTTTGAGCAATTACAAGTTAACAAGCAAGATGCATTACTGTATCGGGAAAGTTAACCCAGTCAACAAATGCCTGAAGAAGTCGGATATATCGGCCGAAAGGTGTAAATATTGCAGCTCTGCTGTACACAGTTACTGTACACAATTACGCCTAAAACAACCTTCCTGACGAACGCAGAAGAAGAAGAAGTATACTGTATTGGACAAACAATAATATGTTGCTCAAACATCAGTGGTGGTTCTTGTTCTAATCTCAACAATTTATCTTCATTACGATGCTATGGTTGCTTCAAGACAATTGTATCGATTCACCTGTTTAAGAATTCTCCCATTTACTTGAATTTTTCAGTATGGTGATAGATGATAAATAATCACACTTACTTTTTGTTAGTGTATTTCAGTTTCTCTTTCTATTCTGCCATCTTCTGTGATCATGCTTCCTAGATATTTAAATTCTTTAACTTGTTTCAGAGATTTACTATTTTTCAAATATACCTATGTCCGTAAAACGAGAGATAATAAATAGAATATACACACCAACTCTGCATTGCCAATGTCAGACTAGGACATTATCCACAGAATGCAGAATCAACACCTGTGAGATGAGATGCTTGAGAAGGGCTGCCAGCTTAATTATCGGAGACCGAGTAAGAAATGATCTTATCAGACAGTTTGATCAACACCTTGTACCACATTTATTGAAAGGCAGAAGTTCAAATGGTTCCACCATCTCGTTAGAATGCAACACCATAAATTACCAGCATGGGCGCTACATCAATTAAGATCTGATAAGAGAGCAAAAGGACGCCCAAGAAGAAAATGGATTGATGACATCAAAGACATTTACAATCACACCCCCTGGAAGGTTAACCTGGTCAACAATTTCCTGCAGAAGTCGGATGTGTCGGCCTAACGGTGCAAGAACGCAGTTCTGCTGTAAACAGGCACAACGCAGTCACGTCCGGAAAAAAAAAACAACTCCGGATGAACGCAGAAGAAGAAGAAGTACAATCACACCCATTGTGCACTGGAATGTCAATTGTTCCTCCCCACGATGCTTCATGGCAAAAGTGGAAGATGATGATGATGACTTGAATGTTACATTGTGGTATTTCTTTCTTCTGACAGATGTTAACATTGTGTGTTTTCTTACAATTTAATTCTACCTTAAGCTGCTCACTATACACAATGACACCATTCACTACAATGTGTACATATATTTTAATGTATGTCCAATTTGAATGTGTTGCTGTTCTTTGTACAGTGTGTACACAGATGTTATTGTATGTCCAATTTGAATATTGCGTCATTCTTTATACAGTGTGTGAGTATATTTTATTGTATGTCCAATTTGAATATGATGTTATTATTTGTACAATGTGTACATAGTTTTTTTTATTTCTAGTCTGAACACAGATGTCATTCTGTGTACAATGTGTACACAAATCTGATTGTAAGTCCAGTCTAAACCCAGATGTCATTCTTTGTATGTGTACATAGATTTCATTATGTGTCCAGTTTGAACTTTCAATGTCACTCTTGATACAATTTGCACATAGATGTTACTGTATGTCCAGTCTTAACACTGATATCTTTCCTTGCACAATGTGTACATACATTTTATTGTATGTCCAAACTAATCACAGATGTCATTCTGTGTACAATGTATATCTTTACAGAGTCAGGGTCATCTGTTTTTACACGCTTCCCACATCCTTCAGAGAAGTCTCACACATAAGGGAGTCCTGGCTGGGGCTCTCTTCAATAAAACCAGGTGGGTATGTGTTTGTTCTTCAGTATGTTGAGTGGTACTGGCTTATAGTTATGTGTTTGTTTTGTCTCTGTCAGTATGTTGAGTGGTACTTATAGTTATGTGTTTGTGTTGTCTCTGTCAGTATGTTGAGTGGTACTTATAGTTATGTGTTTGTGTTGTCTCTGTCAGTATATTGAGTGGTACTTATAGTTATGTGTTTGTGTTGTCTCTGTCAGTATGTTGAGTGGTACTAGCTTATAGTTATGTGTTTGTTTTGTCTCTGTCAGTATGTTGAGTGGTACTTACTTATAGTTATATGTTTGTTTTGTCTCTGTCAGTATGTTGAGTGGTACTTATAGTTATGTGTTTGTTCTGTCTCTGTCAGTATGTTGAGTGGTACTTATAGTTATGTGTTTGTTCTGTCTCTGTCAGTATGTTGAGTGGTACTTACTTATAGTTATGTGTTTGTTTTGTCTCTGTCAGTATGTTGAGTGGTACTTATAGTTATGTGTTTGTGTTGTCTCTGTCAGTATGTTGAGTGGTACTTACTTATAGTTATGTGTTTGTTTTGTCTCTGTCAGTGGTACTTATAGTTATGTGTTTGTTTTGTCTCTGTCAGTATATTGAGTGGTACTTATAGTTATATGTTTGTTTTGTCTCTGTCAGTATGTTGAGTGGTACTTACTTATAGTTATGTGTTTGTGTTGTCTCTGTCAGTATGTTGAGTGGTACTAGCTTATAGTTATGTGTTTGTTTTGTCTCTGTCAGTATGTTGAGTGGTACTAGCTTATAGTTATGTGTTTGTTTTGTCTCTGTCAGTATGTTGAGTGGTACTAGCTTATAGTTATGTGTTTGTTTTGTCTCTGTCAGTGGTACTTATAGTTATGTGTTTGTTTTGTCTCTGTCAGTATATTGAGTGGTACTTATAGTTATGTGTTTGTTTTGTCTCTGTCAGTATGTTGAGTGGTACTTATAGTTATGTGTTTGTTCTGTCTCTGTCAGTATGTTGAGTGGTACTTACTTATAGTTATGTACTTGCTTATAGTTATGCATTAGTTTATAATTATATATTTGTTTATAGTTATGTATTTGTTTATTGTTATGTACTTGTTTTTATCTTTGTATTACTTGTACTTGCATTCTCCAATGCTTGTTGTGAATTTAGTTTAAAAATTAGCAAAAAGAAGACACAGATTATGTCACAAGGTGCACATGGGGTACCATCAATCTTTATTGACGACGCCGAACTAGAGATGGTAGACCATTTTACATATCTGGGATCAGTGGTAAATAGCAAATTATCCCTAGATCAGGAAATCAGCATCCGGATTGGTAAGGCAGCAACAACAATGAACAGGTTAAGAAAAAGAGTCTGGGAGAACAGGAAGCTTACTGCCAAAACAAAAGTCCTTGTCTATCAAGCCTGTGTCCTTAGTACTCTTATTTATGGCAGTGAAACCTGGACAACTTACTCACACCAAGAGAAACGTTTCAACAGCTTTCATATGCGGTGTCTGCGAAGAATTCTTGGTATTAAGTGGCAAGACAAAATCACAAATACTGAAGTACTGGAAAGATCGGGTTGTGTGACTGTTTATTCTATGCTTGGTAGAATACCAAAGGACATCTTTTTTGGTGAATTACAGACGGGTAGGAGATCTCAGGGTCGGCCTCTACTACGATACAAAGATGTGTGTAAGCGGGACATGATTGATACAGGCATTGATAATGCACATTGGGAGCAAGTCGCCGCTGAACGTGTTGCATGGAGGGCAAACATCAGAAATGGAATAAAGACAAAGGAGAAAATTATTGCAGATAAGTCACACACCGAGCATGTGAGACGTAAGATGGTGCATGATGGTGGAAATGACCACGTGTTCACATGCACCCACTGTGAACGAACATTTACAGCGCAAATTGGCCTTATCAGTCACATGCGCTACCGCCATAGGTAAAAGTTATTATGCCTTTTTAAAGCACAAACTATCGTCTGTCAAGACGGCAAGGTTCCAATGAAATGTATTGTTATGTACTTGTTTATAGTTATGTATTTGTTTATAGTTATATATTTGTTTATAGTTATGTATTTGTTTATAATTATGTATTTGTTTATACTTATATATTTGTTTATAGTTATGTATTTGTTTATAGTTATGTATTTGTTTATACTTATGTATTTGTTTATTGTTATGTATTTGTTTATTGTTATTTATTTTATTATAGTTGTGTATTGTGCTTATAGTATGCATTTGTTTATAGTTATGTATTTGTTTATAGTTATGTATTATTTTATAGTTATGTCGTTGTTTATAGTTATGCAATAGTTTATAATTATATATTTGTTTATAGATACATAATTGTTTATTGTTATGTACTTGTTTATAGTTATGTATTGCTTATAGTTATGTATTTGCTTATATTATGTATTTGTTTATACTTATGTATTTGTTTATTGTTGTGTATTATATTATAGTTATGTATTGTGCTTATATTATGCATTTGCTTATAGTTATGTTTTTGCTTATAGTTATGTATTTGTTTATTGTTATGTATTTGTTTATAGTTATGTATTTGTTTATTGTTATGTATTTTATTATAGTTGTGTATTGTGATTATAGTATGCATTTGTTTATTGTTATGTATTTGTTTATTGTTATGTATTTTATTATAGTTGTGTATTGTGATTATAGTATGCATTTGTTTATTGTTATGTATTTGTTTATAGTTATGTATTATTTTACATAAATGTAGGGTATTATAGCTATGCATTAGTTTATAATTATGTATTTGTTTATAGTTATGTATTTGTTTATTGTTATGTACTTGCTTATAGTTATGCATTAGTTTACAATTATACATTTGTTATAGTTATGCTGTTGATGACAATTATGTGTTTGTGTACAGCCACATAGTTCAGCGGCCAGCCCACTTGCCTGCCAGGCTGGTGCTCATGCATTAAAATCTCCATCAAGACCATTTCCCACCCAGATCGACCCAGCCTAAAATGGTCACCAGGAAATACTCTGACAAGTAAAAGTGCCTGGTGTAAAATTAACCACAGCATTTATCCAGCGCCGGCTTGTCTTAAGAAACATGGGGCTAGCACCGTGCTCCCAGCATACCTCAGGGCGGGTTAAAGGGTCCTGTACATTTCACTTATAGTTAATTATTTGTTGTTGTGGGAGTCTCCATGGCGAAGTGGTCAAGCCTGTTTATCTCGGGCTCCGAAGGTTGTGGTTCTATTCCGGGTCGCGTCCTTCGGTTCACGAGTTAAATTTTTCGGAGACTCCTGTGGGTCGTCACTAGAGCTACAGAGTTCGTGCTTTGTGCGACGCTTTCCGCGTTGCGGAAAGAGACCGAGCCATATGGGATAAAACCCAGTGCAATGAAGTCGACCCTGTCGACTTTTAACGACTTTTATTTGTTGTTGTTCTTCTGCATTTCATATCTTAATGGTGTATAGGCCCTCAACCAATTGTCACAAAGCCGTTCCTAGGCTTGTTCATGATTGGTGGGATTTTACAGTTATGGTCGTCTGCAGGTTGAGGCAGCCAGCCTCGTGCAAATCCTCCTTTGTGGCCTCCTGTGGCATTCATGAAAGGTTTCAGTCTTAATATTGCAGAAGTTGTGTGGCTGAAAGGTAAAGAGCCCTTGCTGTTAAACTTCTGGTGTGCTTATGATGGGGTAGGGGGTTCTTTCCTTACACTGGTCAGTTGGATTTAAATAGTTGGACTTCTTGTCCTTGACTTGGGAGATGTAAATAACAAGTACCTCAGAAGTCGACATGGGTTTGCCTGATGGCAGGGGACACTGGTGATAGAGGAAGTTGGGCCACATGTAAAAATTGGTCCGGTGTGGACTAAGCTCGAGTTCAAAGCAAGAAACACAAAAATAGTGTTACTATTCTTTGCTTGACTTATGGCCTCCCACTGTCACTCAGGCAAAACACTATGTATTGCCTTAAATAATAGACAGATGCTATGTTTCTAAGCCACTTCATCTGCTCATCTAACATGTTATACTGAGAGTGAAATATTTCTCTAGATGTTTGTTTTTGTTATTTTTTTTGTCACTTTGTTAAAAGAGACAGTAACTCAGTCTGTTTTCAGTGATCTTACAGAGTGCTGTGCACTTTGTTCAAAGAAAACTAACTCTACTTCTGTTTTCATTGATCCTACAGAGTGCTGTGCACGCAGTTGAGCAACAGCCTCACAAGACAGTTCCTTCTTCTGATGTCTCAGAGCCAGGTAAATCTGATCTTGGCTGCTTATGTGTTAATGGACGCTTGGACAACAGAGAAGGTCAAGGGTATTACAGAAAGAGGTCAGTTAGAGGGAGATAATGCTGGAGGGAGTTAACAGAGTGGTGCAGAAAGGAGTCGGCATTAGAATGTATTAGGAACACAGAGGATAGGTCATTTAGAGGAACATGTTCACCTATGTTGTGACATGGCAGGCAGATGATGATGTAAAATTGTATGTAAAATGGAACTTATTGATTACCATACCTGTGGTTATTTAAGCTATGGGTTCGTTCAATGGTGGGTTTAATTTGTTTTAAGTTTAGTATGTCGTAGGTAGCGAGTCCCATCATCAATTTAATTTTGAGTATTTACAAATGAGAGCACGACAGTAGATAGGCCTTGACATTCAAAATCTAATGGTACCTCAATTATGCCTGTATGTCACTTATAAGTGAAGTTATTCACATCTTTGTGAAGGTGAGACGAGTTGCGATTTCTCATTCTATTCACCTGTAATGAGAACTCTCTAATGTGTCCATTACCTCCTCGAACGGGTGTGCGTATGTGTGCGTGTAAGATGGTCTCAAACGGCCATATGAAAACTGGCTTCAAAAATATGTTCCGTCATGTTAAATGATTACAGAATAGTACAAGTATACTAATAAATTATTAATAATCTTTAAACTTGTGTTCTCTTTAACTTGAAAAGTGTAGCGCAATCGATATGCGGCGGGCGTCATGACCTGTGGATTTGATTTCCAATTCACGAAGTCACATCTTCGCTGAAAATCTGTTTTTCAACCACAATTCGAGCAAGTTTAGCGATGGAACTTTGCTGATTCAGGGGCGATATTTTATATGGCAATTAACATTCACATTCAACAAAGACATCTATTGGATTCATCAATTCCGATACACGATAATTCCGCTGCTTGCTCCCCAGCAGCCGGCAACTTGCACAGATCCATAGAGCACACTTTATTCACAAACTTCCAGTTTCTTAGTTCTATATAATATTTTAGTTTGTAATGTTTAATAGTCTCTATTATATCACATAATAATTTTGTGAAAAATAAAAAAATAAGAAAAAAAGGCTCATCCGGAAGAGAACCCGGTCTCCCGCGTGACAGGTGGGCTGCTTACCACTTATGCTAACGAGTATACAACGTTCATTCTGCTAAGATATTTATATAGTCAAGCCGCCGGTTTGGGTTTTATGATTGTAACATTTTCGCCTGATTTTCAACCACAATTAAAGCAAGTTAGCGATGAAACTTTCCAACTTCTGTAAAATTTAATATAGAATTCTAAAATCCATCTACAATTGATGGTTTTCTATTGAAAGCGCCAGAAAAAAATTATTTACGGTTCAGTGTGCCGTTGACGTCTTTCTCCGCGTGCGAGGCTGGTCTCAACCAACGGGTCATAGGCGGATTATGAAAACTGACTTCAAAAATATGTTCTGTCATGTTAATTGATTAAAAAATAGTACAAGTATACAAATAAATTATTAATAATCTTTAAACTTGTGTTCTCTTTAACTCTAGTAAGTCAAATTGCACGTTTGAGCGTTGAAAAGTGAAAGTGTACATGCCAAAGCGATCGATACGCGCATGCGCAGTCGCCATGGCACATGGCCATGTGTTACCCATTTACAAAGGCACGCTTCGCCGAAAATGTTGTTTCATCCACAATTCAAAGCTATTAAGTAGAATTAAACTTTCCAGATATATTTAAAATTGTAGGCAAAGTTCAAAAAAACATCTATAAGTGACTTAATTCGATTGAGAACACCAGAATTTTGTTACAAAGTGCACATGCACGTCCGATCAATATGCACAAAGAACAAAAACGCAGCTTCGCAGAAAAGTTGTTTCATCCAAAATTCAAAGCTATTAAGTAGGAATTAAACTTTCCAGATATATTTAAAATTGTATGCAGAATTCAAAATCTACATCTATAATTGAATTAATTCAATTTAAACACCAAAAAAACATTAATTACGGTAAGTATGAAATATAATGTTATTTATATAAAAGGTCACGATGATTTCAACCTAATCGCTGTGCATAGGAATATTAGGCATACCTTTCCTGGAAAACCCCGGATGACGTGTGTTATTGTCACGTGAGATTTGAATGAATGAATGACGTCGAAAGACTGCATGGTAAATTAGACAGCGTTTTCCGGGACTACATTTTCAATGGCGGCCTGACTCCGTACATGACTTTTGTTTTTACTTCGGGTAATGGCACGATGGAACACGCTATTCGTAGGTTTAGTTTCTTGAACTATGGGTTTTGTTTGTTGTGTGTTTAGTTGTAGGTTTAGCTTCTTTAACTGTGGGTTTAGTTTGTTGTAGGTTTAGTTTGTTATAGGTATAGTTTGTTGTAGGTTTAATTTGTTGTAAGTTCAGCTTCTTGAACTGTGAATTTTGCTTGTTGTAGGTTTAGTTTGTTGTATGTTTAATTTCTTAAACTGTTGGTTTAGTTTGTTGTAGGTTTAGTTTGTTGTGTGTTTAGTTGTAGGTTTAGTTTGTTGTGTGTTTAGTTGTAGGTTTAGCTTCTTGAACTGAATTTTGTTTGTTGTAGGTTTAGTTTGTTGTATGTTTATTGTCTTTAACTGTGGGTTTAGTTTGTTGTGTGTTTAGTTTGTAGTGTGTTTAGTTGTGGGTTTAGCTTCTTGAACTGAATTTTGTTTGTTGTAGGTTTAGTTTGTTGTGTGTTTAGTTGTAGGATTAGCTTCTTGAACTGTGAATTTTGTTTGTTGTAGGTATAGTTTGTTGTAGATCTATTTTTTTGTAGGTTTAGTTTGTTATAGGTTTAGCTTCTTGAATTGTGAATTTTGTTTGTAGTAGGTTTAGTTTGTTGTAGCTTTAGTTTGTTTTATGTTTAATGTCTTGAACTGTGGGTTTAGTTTGTTATAGGTTTAGCTTCTTGAACTGTGGGTTTATTTTGTTGTAGGTTTAGTTTGTTGTAGGTTTAATGTCTTGAATGATGCTTTAGTTTCATGAACAGTGGTTTAGTTTGATGTAAAGTGTGTTGAATAGAATACTTGCTTTTTGAACAGTGGGTTTGGTTTGTTCAAATTTTCAATGTTGACCAGTGTTTTCTTGATTCAAACTTCGAAATGTTGAATAGTGCTTACTTGATTCAAGCTTGAAATATTGAATAGTGTTTGCTTGATTAAAACTTGAAATTTTGTAATTTCTAATATTGATGATAACCACATTTAATGCTGTTTATCTAATACTAAAATAATTCTGATAATTCTTATGTTTGATATTATTAATCCAGTAATTTATCATGTATTTTCAGTTTCCTTGTCTGGAAGCCAATTCTGGTGAGTCTAGTACTTTCTTGCTTGTGCTATTTTAACCTTTTCTTTACCCAGCATGCTTTTATATTGTTTGACCTAGTTAGTTGTCAAAGTAATTCTCCATTTGTAATTATTGACACTAAAGAAGAGCATTAAGGTGTTTGAAATTAAATGTGACAGAAACATTCTGAGGCTACTGAGGATCAAGTAGAAGAACAAATACTGACATTCATTGCCATGTCTTTGTTTGTCTTGCTTGCTTTGAGCTAAAGCGTTGTCCATACATGTGCATCTGCTTCTTGTGCACTGGACTAATTTTAGCTCAATTCAGGAAAACTGTCCAGGCATCAAGGGACTTGAACAAGCACAATTCAGGAGAACTGTCGAAGCATCAAGGGATTTGAATAAGCACAATTAAGGAGAACTGTCGAAGCATCAAGGGATTTGAACAAGCACAATTCAGGAGAACTGTCGAAGCATCAAGGGATTTGAACAAGCACAATTCAGGAGAACTGTCGAAGCATCAATGGATTTGAACAAGCACAATTCAGGAGAACTGTCGAAGCATCAAAGGACTTTCTGTCATGCTGTGATAAGGGCCTGGTACATGATGATATATTGTAATTATGTACACGATACTTAAATAATTCACACACACACACACTACATAGATAAACATTTATAATATATACAAAATACATATGTAATACATACATAATACTACTGACATGTTGCCGTTATGACAAACGATAGTTTGTTACATTGTGTTTCAAAAGAGGCATAATAACTACAACCCATGGCTGAGACCATATTTGAAGTTATACCTCTCTATAGCACAAAGCCTGAGCTGAATTGTAGGGACCATGTGTTGCCCATGCTGCATGATCCCTCTCTCTGTCTGCCCACTTTACTCCAGAGGTAACACTGATACACCTGGAACAAGACAATCAAAGTCTAACTGTCCACCTGTCGGAACTTTGATCCTCGACCAGTTGCTGACCAAAGCTTACGGCCTGGTCTGCCCTGTCATGACATTGATCCTCGACCAGTTGCTGACCAAGGCTTAGAACCTGGTCTGCCCTGTCATGACATTAAGTCTTTAGGTTGCATTTCCTCACAGAAGCAAAAGGCTTGTACCCTCCAAATTGTACTCCTCCGCCCGAAGTCATTAGCACAATGTGGGATGTTGGGTTTGGTGGGCGTCACCCAACATTTGGCGCTAATAGAAAGCATGTAGTACTGTCATTTGCTAGCTCAGTCAGAAGCATAACATATACATAATACTTACAAAACATATATATATAAATTTTTCTTTATAAGAAAATGTATACTTTTTTTGACTGAATAACTTGGCATGATAATTTAGAATAATTTAATAGAAACCATCTTATAGTATTGCTAAGCTTGATTTTATGTTTGTGTATTTGTGTATGCACAGTTCTGGAACTTCCTGGGGGAGTCAGGCTGCTGCACATTTACCTACCGAGGAATGAGTATGCAGGCTTGGGATATAGAAGGAAGAAGGCATACATCCGCTCCAAACCTGGTAACAAGTCAAATGAAAGAGCCACAACAGACTCATTGAATAGAAGTGTACATCTATCTCTTGAATCACCAGATTATATATCAGCTCAGGATTCTTTCATAGATGTTGTAGTCAGCAATACTATTGACATGACAGACACAGGCAAATCAGAGAGTTTTGATGGAAGGCAGTTCCGGGAACCGATCTTCTGAATGGACGTGAAGCAAGGTGGTTTGGTAGTATCACCCGTGGGCAGGCCGACTTCTGGTACAGATTCCGAAGTCTTCTTGGACACACTTTCAGACATGATCTTTGATTCGGAGAACCAGCTGAAGTTAGCAGATATAAAACAAGTGGAATGTGCTACAAGCAGTAGGGGAACTTCCATGTCACAGCTTCATCAGACCTCATCCTGTGCAGATCCTGCACTGATTCAGCTCAGTAGCAATGCATCACTAAGTCTGGAAAGTGACAAACCTTCACTGAGCCAAGATGGTAGCAGTCCTTCACTGAGGCAAGATGTTAGCAGTCCTTCATTGAGCCAAAACAGTAGCAGTCCTTCTCTGAGGCAAGATGTTAGCAGTCCTTCATTGAGCCAAAATAGTAGCAATCCTTCACTGAGGCAAGATGTTAACAGTCCTTCATTGAGCCAAGACTGTAGTAGCAATCCTTCACTGAGGCAAGATGGTAGCAGTCCTTCACTGAGGCAAGATGTTAGCAGTCCTTCATTGAGCCAAAACAGTAGCAGTCCTTCTCTGAGGCAAGATGTTAGCAGTCCTTCATTGAGCCAAAACAGTAGCAATCCTTCACTGAGGCAAGATGTTAGCAGTCCTTCATTGAGCCATAACAGTAGCAATCCTTCACTGAGGCAAGATGTTAGCAGTCCTTCATTGAGCCAAGACTAGTAGCAATCGTTCACCTAGCCAACAGAGTAGCAGTCCTTCACCAAGCCAAGACTTTATTAGTCCTTCACTGACTCAATTGAGTAATAGTCCTGCCCTATTTCAGAATAATAATAATTCTTCAGCGATCCAAAGCAGTCCTTCTCTAATTCAAGAGAGTAACAGTTCTGCACTAACTCAGAACAGTAACAATGCTTCACTGACTCAAGACAGTCACAATCCATCATTAAGCCAAGACAGTAGCTGTCCTTCACTGACTCAAAGACAGTAACAATCTTGTATTGACTCAGGACAGGAACAATGCTGCCCTGTCTGAGGACGATAAAACTATACATAGAAAGCCTCAAACAGAACAAAATATCGGAACTTCTGAAGCTGACGAGAACAAACCTCAGCTGGAACTAAATCTGTCATTCAGAGATTTGTCATTAAATAGTGAGGCTCCTGAAGAAGATGGTTTCTTATCATGTTGAAACACTGATAGAGACTCCACATTCACGCTCTGGGGATTCAAGCAAGCATACATCTTCTGGTGATCCGACAAAAAATATGTGTAGTCTTGGCACGTTTGCTACTGATGCCAGGGCACATAATACATGGCTGAAGATTCTAACAGACGAGAAACACATTCTAGTGATGCTAGTAAACAAGAAATGTCTACTGAAGATATTAGTGGAATGGATGTTTCTTCTGTGGATAGAAGTAAACTTTATACACAAACTACTGATACTAACAGCCATATAATATCATCTGATACATCTGCTGGTTATATTAGTAGTTTTGGTGCGTTTGGTATTGCTACAAGTGTACATGAAAATGGTGATAGTAACAGACAGAATACACCTTATAATGATTCTAGAAAACAAAATACATCTACTATTGATACTAGTAGTAATGATACAGCTTGTGCTGATAATGGTAGCCATGATAACTGCTTCAGTGAAATCGTCAATCAAAAAGATAAGATCTTAGATCCAGTATTACATTTGAACAAAAGCAAGAATAAAGATAATCAGAATGAAAGTGTCATGGCTGCTGATCAAGAACATTGTGGTGGCTTGGAGAGTAGTATAAATGAAGTGACAGCAGATTTGAAGTCTGCCAGCATGGTGATCGACTCTGTGAACTCAGGGTGTCATGTTTACCCACAGTTATTCTGATTCAGTGGATTCGTCAGAAGCAGGTACTGCTTCGTCACATTTTGATAACAGTTTATCATCTGATCAGCAGCAGAACAAAGAAGACTCGAAAGTTAACTCAAGTGGAGATGGTCTAAACATGATCACTGGTTCTCATGACAGCAGTAGCATGATGGGAACTGATTCAGGGGAAGTAACCACCAGTTCTTTATTTCAAAATGGCAGAGTTACATCACCTATAAGATTTGCATGTTAAAGACAGCAAAAGTTCTTCAGAACTTGATTCAGAAGTTAAATTTAGTAAATCTGCAAACTCTAATGGTGAAATCACATCAAAGTTGAGAAAATCAAGTCACACTTTTGAAGATAACAGTGCTGAAGATTCACCGACTTCCTTCAGGTTCAAAGATGAGCCAAAGCAGAGTGTTCCTGATAATATTCGAAAATCTGAAGCAGGTTCGGGCATTGAAAATGGGTTACCTAGTTCTGCAAGCTTATCAGTTTCTGATTCTGCCAATGAAGTTTCAAAGTCCCAAAGGTCTCCACAGCCATCTGGTTTATCAAAACAAACTGCATTTAATGTGACAGAAATTCTGGCACAGAACAAAGAGCAGATTGATGCTTCTATGGAAGCTCGACTTAGTGGAGATGAATCTTCAACACAATCATCTTCTGAGCTCAAGCAAGATGATCATGAAGTGTCATATTCATTAGCCTACAATGAAGTCAGCACAAATAGAGATCGTTTGACACTTGAATTTATGGACAGTGAGTTTTCTGAAGGTGGACTAATGTCTCCTGCGTCTATACAACAGTCACCTGGAACCGAGTCATCCGAGCCTACAATGGATGATAGGCCACCTGGAAGACCCGGATCTGAGCCAAAAATTGGTGACTCCAAAACAACTTCAGATCATAAACCTGGAGATGAAGGTAAAGATTCACTAGAATGGGATCCTCAGAGAGATGGCCTTGAGGAGCTGACCTTGTATGCTCAAGGCCACTCTGATACTCTGCTGGTGCTGCTGGTGTCTCACACAGTGAAGTGGAACAAGCTCTACATCAATTCTTTGGTAAGCATCATTTATATCTTGACTGTACTATATCATCAGATAACTAAATACATCAATTCTTTGGTAAGCATAATTTATATCTTGACTTTACTATATCATCAGATAACTAAATACATCAATTCTTTGGTAAGCATAATTTATATCTTGACTTTACTATATCATCAGATAACTAAATACATCAATTCTTTGGTAAGCATCATTTATATCTTGACTTTACTATATCATCAGATAACTAAATACATCAATTCTTTGGTAAGCATCATTTATATCTTGACTTTACTATATCATCAGATAACTAAATACATCAATTCTTTGGTAAGCATCATTTATATCTTGACTGTACTATATCATCAGATAACTAAATACATCAATTCTTTGGTAAGCATAATTTATATCTTGACTTTACTATATCATCAGATAACTAAATACATCAATTCTTTGGTAAGCATAATTTATATCTTGACTTTACTATATCATCAGATAACTAAATACATCAATTCTTTGGTAAGCATCATTTATATCTTGACTTTACTATATCATCAGATAACTAAATACATCACTTCTTTGGTAAGCATCATTTATATCTTGACTTTACTATATCATCAGATAACTAAATACATCAATTCTTTGGTAAGCATAATTTATATCTTGACTTTACTATATCATCAGATAACTAAATACATCAATTCTTTGGTAAGCATCATTTATATCTTGGCTTTACTATATCATCAGATAACTAAATACATCAATTCTTTGGTAAGCATCATTTATATCTTGGCTTTACTATATCATCAGATAACTAAATACATCAATTCTTTGGTAAGCATAATTTATATCTTGACTTTACTATATCATCAGATAACTAAATACATCAATTCTTTGGTAAGCATAATTTATATCTTGACTTTACTATATCATCAGATAACTAAATACACCAATTCTTTGGTAAGCATCATTTATATCTTGACTTTACTATATCATCAGATAACTAAATACATCAATTCTTTGGTAAGCATCATTTATATCTTGACTGTACTATATCATCAGATAACTAAATACATCAATTCTTTGGTAAGCATCATTTATATCTTGACTGTACTATATCATCAGATAACTAAATACATCAATTCTTTGGTAAGCATCATTTATATCTTGACTGTACTATATCATCAGATAACTAAATACATCAATTCTTTGGTAAGCATAATTTATATCTTGACTGTACTATATCATCAGATAACTAAATACATCAATTCTTTGGTAAGCATAATTTATATCTTGACTTTACTATATCATCAGATAACTAAATACATAAATTCTTTGGTAAGCATCATTTATATCTTGACTTTACCATATCATCAGATAACTAAATACATCAATTCTTTGGTAAGCATCATTTATATCTTGACTTTACCATATCATCAGATAACTAAATACATCAATTCTTTGGTAAGCATCATTTATATCTTGACTGTACTATATCATCAGATAACTAAATACATCAATTCTTTGGTAAGCATCATTTATATCTTGACTGTACTATATCATCAGATAACTAAATACATCAATTCTTTGGTAAGCATCATTTATATCTTGACTTTACTATATCATCAGATAACTAAATACATCAATTCTTTGGTAAGCATAATTTATATCTTGACTTTACTATATCATCAGATAACTAAATACATCAATTCTTTGGTAAGCATCATTTATATCTTGACTTTACTATATCATCAGATAACTAAATACATAAATTCTTTGGTAAGCATCATTTATATCTTGACTTTACCATATCATCATATAACTAAATACATCAATTCTTTGGTAAGCATCATTTATATCTTGACTGTACTATATCATCAGATAACTAAATACATCAATTCTTTGGTAAGCATCATTTATATCTTGACTGTACTATATCATCAGATAACTAAATACATCAATTCTTTGGTAAGCATCATTTATATCTTGACTTTACCATATCATCAGATAACTAAATACATCAATTCTTTGGTAAGCATTATTTATATCTTGACGTTACCATATCATCAGATAACTAAATACATCAATTCTTTGGTAAGCATTATTTATATCTTGATTTACCATATCGTCAAATTACTAAATACATTAATTCTTTGGTAAGCATCATTTATATTTTGACTTTACCATATCATCAAATAACTCAAGTAAAGGATTTCTTTTCACGCCATCAGGCAAACTAAGTATATGGTCCTCTTCATTTTCTTCTGCTGCCTTTTATTTTCTGTTGAAGCGTAGGCCTTCAACCATCTCACCACGTCAAGCCCTCTCCTGCAGTTTCCTCCATGTTAAAATTAGTTGCATCTCCTTTACATGTCGTCGCAGTCATCCCAGCATTTTTTAGCTGTTGTGATTTGATTTTTTTTTATGTTTATATATGAGAGTGATGAATACATATTGTTATCTATATTTAATGTGAGGAATAAATATGTTTATATATCAGAGTGAGGAATAAATGCATTTATCTGTTGTTTTTAGTTGTATATCCTTTACAAAACGTCAACCCCAACATTTTCTGGCTGTTTGTGATTTTTGACAAGTTTACATTTAGTAATTTGCTATTGCTTTCTGTATGACCGGCACTTATACCATTTTTTAAAAATCAACACAAGGTGGTCTGCTTCGTGCGTCTGCTTGTGTTTCGAACTGCATTCTTAACCCCTTCCCCACAGCTCTATCTCCCTCCGTGTGCTCCTCGGTTATTCATCTCTGTCTCCAATTCTCTTCCGCATGTGTTTGTAGGCATCCCTCTATGTCATTGTCCCTGTTGGTTCCAGTGAAATCTTTTTCTAGTGACACTATTCTCAGTGTGTTTCCTATACAGTGAAAGCTGTTTCTAGTGACACTATTCTCAGGTGTTCTCAGTGTGTTTCCTATACAGTGAAAGCTGTTTCTAGTGACACTATTCTCAGTGTGTTTCCTATACAGTGAAAGCTGTTTCTAGTGACACTATTCTCAGTGTGTTTCCTATACAGTGAAAGCTGTTTCTAGTGACACTATTCTCAGTGTGTTTCCTATACAGTGAAAGCTGTTTCTAGTGACACTATTCTCAGGTGTTCTCAGTGTGTTTCCTATACAGTGAAAGCTGTTTCTAGGGATACTATTCTCAGTGTTTCCTATACAGTGAAAGCTGTTTCTAGTGACACTATTCTCAGGTGTTCTCAGTGTGTTTCCTATCCAGCGCCAGCATCTGACATCAAATTATTACGTTGCACTGTTTCGTTAAGCCTGTGGCTCAGTAAATCCAGCTTCAAAAGGCATATTTTCAGGTTTGTTTTCCCTAGCCTTTCACTGTCCCCAATCTACCTACAAGGGCAGCAGGTTCGTCTTTAATCATCTGGTTCTTATCCCTTGATCCGTCTGACAAGAGACCCTACCAGTAGTTGCTCAACCATCAGTATAGCTCTTGGGGTCATTGGAATATGTAAACACCTCTACCACTTCAAGGTAGAGACATCACAGAGGGGAGTCAGCATCTTTCCCTCTCCTCTTGGCTTGCTGGAATCTGTCAAGTTCTCTTCCTGAGTTCCTCATTAGTACTCTGTCTTACCTCTGAAGTCGGGGAGGGGGAGGGTTGCCTAATGGTGATGGACAGAGGTAATAGGGAAAGCTAATCCACATGCAAAATTAAGTCCAGTGCTATTAGAAGTAGCGTGTATGGACTACGCTTGAGTTCAAAGCGAGTGAGCGCCAAAAAAAAAGGAAAATAGAGAAGTACTCTGTCATACCATTTTAGCTCATCTTTTCAGCACAGTTGATAGACCAGAGACAATTCTTCTTCTTCTTCTTCTTCTTCTTCTTCTTCTTCTTCTTCTTCTTCTTCTTCTTCTTCTTCTTCTTCTTCTTCTTCTGCTTCTTCTTCTTCTTCTTCTTCTTCTTCTTCTTCTTCTTCTTCTTCTTCTTCTTCTTCTTCTTCTGCGTTCATCCAGTGTGTTTTTTCAGACATTTTGTGTTGTGCCAAGTTTATTTACGCCCATAGGCCGATACATCTAGCTTCTGCGGGTGTTTGTTGACCAGGTTAACCTTCCCAGGCAATTTTGATTCCATGATTCACTGTCATACAGGTTCTGTATAGCATTTCAGCACAGCACTCTTTCTGACATTCTTGCATAAGATACTTTTCCTTTTCTGAAATCTAACTTTTCATTGGTCTATAAAGTTAGACTAGATAGAAAAACTTTGCCAATATATTGACCAAGAAATCTGTTTTGGTTTCAGTGGAAATCATGCTTGCCCCACCTGGCAGAATTAGATTTTCAAGTGAAGGATGCCGAGCGTCATGCAAAAGATGAATCTGAGGTAAGACTGTTGCAAGAGGTGTTCATGTTTTTAAAATAATATTTTAGGGATCAAAGTTCACCAGGTCAAGACCTGCTCCATGAAGTTCCAAGTCCCTGTGTGTTATTAAGATGACCGCCTCTACTGGTGGCCAAGGCAGTGGACACTTTGATGTCATTTTTCCACTAACACAATTCTGGGTAACTTGTTGAGCAGAGTAATTCCCCTTTCCCCTCATACATGTCTCTACCTTACTACAGGTAAGGGACTTGCATGTCCTAGTAACCCCAAAATCTATGCCAGGGATTGTGTGGCTACCATCAGGCTCTTCCAGTTGGACAGGTTAAGGAATAAGGACCAGGAAAAATGAGACACAAACTTGTTCCTTGTAGAGAGACTGGGAAACAGTCAAATGCTGTGAAACTACATCACTTCGAGTGGTCTATAAAAATAAGGGTATGGCACCATGTATCCATTTCATCTCAAAGAGTGTACAAGGTAAACCATTTACATACACATTAATCACACACTAATTGATTACTTACAAATTACTGATACTTTAATATATTACATATAACTCATGATATTCTAAGTTAGTTAGTTAGTTAGTCGCAGTTCCAACTTCACAGCAACGGGTCGTCCCCATTATGCTCCGTTCCTGTGCCAGTGAATATCACACAAAACTGCTCCCCACTGCCCAATGTGAAAGTGGAAAAGACAGGAGTCTCGACAAACAACAGCCCGCACAGATACACTGTGCATAATGCCGCCGCCAGAATGTCAACACACCAGTCCCCCACGAAACACCCAATTCATCTCTGATGGAATCGGCAGTCATTTTCCTATCTGGATGTTTCCTAGATGTTCACCTACACAGTCCACTGAACATACAGTTCATCACCGACGGCAGTGGCAGTCAACCAGAAGCCCAGCAGCCACGCATTTCTGCATAAGGCAAAAACTGGTCAACTCTGGGACATAGCCACCTGCCATCGCTCCGAACATGCAGTCACGTTCCAAAAATAAAAACTTGGGGAGATTCAAGCACTTGACACGAAACTCACAGCTCACAGTGTCGCGCCACGCACTCACTCAGTAGCAGGGCGACGGAACCATCAAGCCTCCTTAGTCGCCTCTTACGACATGCGTGGTAGGCTACAGTGTTGCTATTCTTTGCTTCCCTTATGGGCCCTGGCAACACACGGGAGATGATATTCTAATTGACCCAATACAAATTTATGATAATTGTGTGTGTGGCTACAAATAAATTAATGATATTCTAATTGACTATGTATAATTTAATTATACTCTACATGGCTGCATGCAAGTTAATGAGACTCTGATTACATACAAACTAATGATACTCTTATTGACTCTACAAATTAATGATAAGTTTATTAGCTAAAAACAAATTAATGGTGCTCTAAATAATTACACCCCCCTTTGCTACTGGGTCCCTAAGGGGAAGCAAAGAATCGTAACACTGTGACCTCTTAAGAGGTGACTGATGAGGTTCCGCCCGGGTATTACTGGGACCCTTAAGAGCTGCGAACAATAGTAGCACCCTGTAACCAGCCCTTCATGTCATAGGGGGCTGTGAAGGAGGATTGGGTATCAATTTATAAAATGAACATGAGAAACATGGTTGGTTGGTTGAAAAATGTTCACCAATTTTTGCGCAGTAAATCAATATGTCACAGCCAGGAGCATTTTCCCTCATAAAAGAATCCATAAAGCCAAAGTGGCATCATTAGCTAAAAAAACAGAAAGCCAAATTGATCATATCTGTATTAATATGAAATTTAGATCATCTTTACGTGACGTAGAAGTCTTTAGAGGTGCAGATGTAAATACAGACCACCAACTGCAGATAAGTAAACTTAAGTTAAAATCTCAAGAGATTTATAACATCTTATAACATGGAATTGACTATAATGTAGGATATCTCAGAAACCAAGAAACTAAGGAACAGTTTATGTTCATAGATCTAACTAAATACCAGTCTAGCATAGCCTACGATGAGTAGCGTTGTGATGTTCTGTTGTGATAATTTGGTGTGTCCAGTGTGTGCCGCATGGTTACACACCCGCTTCACACGCATGATCCGGGACTGTTTTCAGGATCCGGTCAGGGATATGCACTACAGTCGAGCTCAAACGAGGGCGAAACTCAAGTATAGTGCTTCCATATTGACGTGGATAGGCCTTAGGTTCATACCAGAATGCGATCAGCGTTGCCAGTAGTGGGTTGTGCTCAATATTTAAATACCAGTCTTGCAAAACTGAGTTGATGAGGAGAACACGGAGAAAAGATGGCAACTAGTTAAAAGTATTTGCAGTGACACTTATATGGAAGTCCTTGGAAGAAGGGAACTTAAATATAAAGCGTGGATATTGCCAAAAACCCTTCAAGAAATTAAAAGACAAAAAAATAAAAAGAAAGACTTAATAGCAAAACCAAAGCTGCAAAATTCGGAGCATATGAACAATTTACAGAAGCTAACAAAGAAGCTAGGAAACACATAAGGGTGGAGAAAAGTCAATATTTAATGCCCTAACAAGAGAGGCAGAGGATGCAGCAGTGAAGTGAAACCTCAGAGACCTTTACAGCACAACAAGGAAATTGGTAGAAAAATATAATCAACCAAATGGACTTATCACAACAAGGAAATTGGTAGGAAAATATAATCTACCAAATGGACTTATCACAACAAGGAAATTGGTAGGAAAATATAATCTACCAAATGGACTTATCACAACAAGGAAATTGGTAGGAAAATATAATCTACCAAATGAACTTATCACAACAAGGAAATTGGTAGGAAAATGTAATCTACCAAATGGACTTATCAAAAATAGTAAAGGGAAAGTTCTCACCAACATTACAAATCAAATGAACAGTTTGGTTGGATACTTTAAGTATCTTCTGAATAGACCAGTTCTAAATGATACTCCTGATATCCAGCTGCCAGAAGTGGAATTGGATATCAACTGTGAAAATCCATCTAAAGAAGAAATTAGAAAAGCTATAAAACTACCGAAAGATGGGAAAGCTGCTGACCTAGATGGTACCAGCAGAAGCTATTAATATATTAAATTATACAGGAATAATACTATTGGGAGTGCCTGGAAACATATTAAGCAGGATCATTCTGGAGAGATTCAGAGATGTCTATGCCCCAATGGTGGATAAAAGGCAGAAGGGAGGGTTGAGAAATGTGTCATGTCTGCTTGTTCAATATTATATGTAGTGATGGGATCATGATCTGGTGAAGACATGGCCCTGTCCCTGCAGAAAAGCAACACAACCATTCCTGGCAAACTCAGAGATTTCACACATGGGTGTGCAAGATGTGAGTATAGATTGTCTGCCATCATCATCATGATGTGAGTTAGTCTGAAGACTTGTGTTGAAATAATCAGCCATGTGCTCTGAAGGTCACACATTTGTTTTTGGATTATATTCAGATCATGAATGTAGTTTTCCCTGAGACTCTGTGTGTGTGTGTGGGGGGGGGGGGGGGGGGGGGTCATCTCTGGATCTATGAAGTCTAGATTTCTTCTTCTTCTGTTTGCTTGAAATTTGTCTATATCTGCAATGTTGTATGAATTTCACTGTACGTACGTACATAGTAGGCCTCTTTCAATCCTGTAGGACTATAGAGTCGTGCCGCTGGGAAGGCACTTGACGGTACAGCTGGTGACTGTATAGTCTAGTGCGAGAGTGATAATCTCTGTCACAGTTTCCGCATCTGTAAGACGAGGCAGGTCCTGCAGCAATTGACAGCATTTTATGACTGCCGCCTATCCTCAGTTTATTGGATCAGATTGCGCTCAAAGAGCACCAGTCCGTTTCGTACATCTCTTCTCCAGGAACATCTGTCTGTTACAACTCTTTCCCACGTGTCTGGGTCTATGACAAGGGTATTCATATCTTGTTTACACACATCCCTATATCACATTTGGGGGTCTTCCGGTTGGCCTCTTCTGTGTGCTTCTTCTGTGTGGCTAGTTCTCCATATAGGAGATCTTTGGGATTATGTTCATCCTCCATTTGAGATACAAATCCAGTGCAATGAACTCATCCCTTTCACCTTTAACCTGTATCCAATATTGTTATTAATAAGTTTTTGATCTGTGAACACTTTTTCTGTACAGAATGTTGGAGCACAACACCAGTACCTGAAATATGACTCATTTTCCCAGAATCTGAAAGGTAATTGCTCTTCTTGTCTCCGTTTTAGGACACCTTTATGCTTTCATTTTGTGTTGGAAGATCTTATGCAACTGTTTGCACACACATACCTACCTACCTATTTAGCTTCCTACCTACCTCCCCCACACGCACGTACATATGTATGTATGTATGTATGTATGTATGTATGTATGTATGTATGCATGTATGTATGTATGTATGTATGTATGTATGTATGTATGTATGTACCCTGTTTCCTTTCTTTCCTCACTATGAGTGCCGATTGTCACAGTCCAATACAACATCGTTACCAGTATAGATAGACAACAAGACAACACATGTTGCATGTCCCTTGCAGGATGTTGCACTCAACCCCAGATTGGTGTTCTAGGCAATTCTACATTCAGTAGTTTGCCATTGCTTTCTGAATGAGAAGTCAATGTTAAAGTGCAACTGGCAGTGTAGGGAATGAACCCACAGCCCTGCCATCAGCACACAGAAGTTTAAGCATGAACACTTGTGACTTTAGCCACACTAACCACTGGTATAGATAAACAGAATAGATAACAGATAGAGAGTTAATGCTGCAGCAGTAATATGTTAACATAACCTTTAACCTACACATGAATACATACAGGCATTGTGAGAGAGAGGGAGAGAGAGAGAGTATATCTCTAAACTCTAAACCCACGAGAAAAGAGAGAGAGTATATCTCTAAACTCTAAACCCGAGAGAGAGAGAGAGAGAGAGAGAGAGAGTTTATCTCTAAACTCTAAACCTACGAGAAAAGAGAGAGAGTATATCTCTAAACTCTAAACCCGAGAGAGAGAGAGAGAGAGAGAGAGAGAGAGAGAGTTTATCTCTAAACTCTAAACCCAAGAGGAGAGAGAGAGAGTATATCTCTAAACTCTAAACCCAAGAGAAAAGAGAGAGAGAGAGTATATCTCTAAACACTAAATCCAAGAGAAAAGAGAGAGAGAGAGAGTATATCTCTAAACTCTAAACCCAAGAGAAAAGAGAGAGAGAGAGTATATCTCTAAACTCTAAACCCAAGAGAAAAAAGAGAGAGAGATAGAGACAGTATATCTCTAACCCAAGAGAAAAAGAGAGAGAGAGAGAGAGAGAGTATATCTCTAAACTCTAAACCCAAGAGAAAAGAGAGAGAGAGAGTATATCTCTAAACGCTAAACCCAAGAGAAAAAAGAGAGAGATAGAGACAGTATATCTCTAACCCAAGAGAAAAGAGAGAGAGAGAGTATATCTCTAAACGCTAAACCCAAGAGAAAAAAGAGAGAGAGAGATAGAGACAGTATATCTCTAACACAAGAGAAAAAAAGAGAGAGAGAGAAAGGTTCTGTCAAAAATAAACAATGTAGCATTGGTAATTTACTTCTGTAGCAGTTGGTGTACCAAGAGGTTTAACCCGCTTGCATTTAAACTTTCTCTGCTGATGGCGGTGCAGTGGGTTCATCTCACAGACTGGTCAGTTGGATTTAAATGTTTTCTCGTTCAGAAAGCAATGGCAAACTACTGAACATAAAATTGGCTAGTAAACACAGAACAGTCAGCAAAAATAAAAGTTAGTTGCATATCCTATACAGGGCGTAGCAGTCAACATCAGCATTTTTTGGCTGTTTGTGATTCCTGGGCAAGTTTACGTTCAGTAGTTTGCCATTACTTTCTGAACGACTGGCACTCATACCATTGTATGGAAACCAACACAAGGCAACCTGCTTTCAAATCACCCGCAGCTGTGTTTTGAATGTTGTATGCAGGATTACGAATTGCATCCGTCACCCCTTCGCCACAGATCCAGTACAGGCAGGGGTTGATTACAACATCCTGTTAAAGGACATGCAGTATTTTATTGTGTTTACTTCGTTCGATGATGTTCCGAGTCTTGTGAATGTTATTTTTTTTTTTTTTTTACAAACTCCAAACAGGCACGGCACTTCTTCCAGTGACAAGTTTGGCCAATGAAATCGTCGACTCCAGCATCAGGATGCACGAGAGCTTCAGTAGTATGCCAGGTTTACAGGAAATCACATACAGGTACATGGCCAGGTTTTTTTTATATGGGTCGTCATCTCTTTATCGTCTTCCACTTTTGTCGGATTGGTGGCACTGGTAGTGTCATTCCGTGTGATTGTACAGTGTCTTTGATGTCGTCAGTCCGGTGTCTTCTTGGACGTCCTCTTGCTCTCGTAACATATGTTCTTTGATGTAGGACCAGGGCTAGTAGTTGATGATGTTGCATTCTAACGAGATGGCCAAACCATTTGATCTTTTATCTTTCAATTTATGTGGCACAATGTGTTGATCCCACTATCTTTCTGATAACATCATTTCTAATTCGGTCTCGGATAGTTACAACTGGCAGCTCTCCTCAAGCATCTCATCTCACAAGTGTTGATTTTGCGTAAGTGTGATGTGGATAATGTCCAAGTTTGACATTGGTATTTATATGAGTCGCATCTCATCTCATCATGTTCCTCTTGTACCTTGCGGTGTCGAGGTGAAGTATAAACAGCAGGAGAGTGCCCACTTATGGGCTTCAAGTATCAATATTCCCATGGACTCTGCTATTCCCTGCGTCCATCGTTTACGTGGTCGGCCTCTTCCTCTGCTTCCTTCTGGTCATATGAGTCACAAAGAGGAAAATAGTTACTAAGATCATCATAGAAAAGGGAGACAAGGGGGTTGATTTCATTGAACTGGGTTTGATCCCATATGGCTTGGTATCTTTCTACGGAGCAGCCTGTTGAAAGATGCTGCAAATCGCAGCAGATTTTCTGATGCTGAGGTAGGGGATTCAACCCCTACACTGATCAGTTGGACTAAAATGTTAACTTCTCGTCCTTGACTTGGGGGACATAATTTACAAGTGCTGTGAAGTCGGAGTGGGTTCACCTGATGGCGAGAGACACTGGTAATAAGGAAAGCTAATCCATACGCAAAATTCAGTCCAGCACTACTAGAATTAGTGTGTATGGACTACGTTTGAGTTCAAAGCGAGTAAGTGAAAAACAAAACAAACATGCAGCAGATTCTGCAAATTGTGTAGCAAGTGTCCATTTTGTTAGAGAGTATACAGAAATATCGATTGCTGTGGAACATTTGAAGCCATTGAAATAACAGGAGAAATCAATGCTATTAGAGAATAGACAGAAATAAGAAATATCAATTGCTGTGGAACATTTGAAGCCACTGAAATAATAGGAGAAATCAATGCTGTTAGAGAATAGACAGAAATAAGAAATATCAATTGCTGTGGAACATTTGAAGCCACTGAAATAATAGGAGAAATCAATGCTGTTAGAGAATAGACAGAAATAAGAAATATCAATTGCTGTGGAACATTTGAAGCCATTGAAATAACAGGAGAAATCAATGCTGTTAGAGAATAGACAGAAATAAGAAATATCAATTGCTGTGGAACATTTGAAGCCACTGAAATAACAGGAGAAATCAATGCTGGGGCTTTGATGAGTTCTTATGGTGAGGAAAGGAAAAATAATAGAGATCAGAGGGCATATAATAATTGAAAACTAAAGGTACTTTATTCTGCAATACTTACTACACAATAATGATGGGAATGTAATGAGTTGATGCTCCAGGATCATTGAGCGTTTTGATCCTTGTGTGCCTATAGTTTTCAGTATTTATATCATCTTGTGAATTCTACTTCCTTTCTTAGCTAAGAGTGCCAGTGGACATGTCCAAAGTGCAATGATATGAATCCACACTGAACTGACCTTGATGGTGTGGTTTATTACACATCTAGGGGTGTCAGGTTGGCCAAGTGTCGAAGTACACTTGTTTCTATGCTGTCATTATTTATAGACACCAGGTTTGAATCCCAGTATACCAACTATAGCTGTGAGTTTGTATTGTCTAGTGTGTGTTAGCCGGCCTCCTTGGCTAAAGGCTTGCGAACGTGATTCGTGAACCGCTTATGTGCGTTCGAAACACAGCTGCAACCGATTTGGCAGCAGACAGTGTCACGCTGGGTCTTAACGTGTTGGTATGGGAGCTGGTCATTCAGAAAGCAATGGCACACTACTGAACATAAACTTACCAAGACATCAACAACAGCAGTAAAATGCTGGTGTTGACAGTGATGTCCTGTAAATAGGATATGCAAAAAAAAAGTTTGTGTTAGCCGAGAGAAGAAAATAGACCTGATATAAGACTGGTGATTGTGAGATGGCAAACCATGACCACACACGGCATGAGACATGTTGGTGGTGACCAGCATGTGCTCTAATCTCTTCTTATTTCTTCTACTTCTATGAGCGTCAATCAGTATCTTGAATTGTTTATGTGCTATATCAGTTTCATATCCTATACAGGATGTTGCAGTCAACTCCAGCATTTTTTGCGTGTTTGTGATTCCTGGGCAAGTTTACATTCAGTATTTTGCCAATGCTTTCTGAATGACCGGCACTCATACCATTGTATGGAAACCAATGCAAGGCGATCTGCTTCCAAATCACCCACAACTGTATTTTGAACGAGGTATGCAGGATTACGAAATGTATTTGAGACCTCTTTGCCACAGAGCGGGCTATGTCAGTTATAAACTAATTGGTTTCTTGGACAAATATTTGCTCCTCAGGTCTCATTCGGCTTGTTGTTACGCCCAACGCATGGTCAACACGGAAACGTTTTTCCAGATTGGGGTGCCTCGGATGTCAGCAGGGATTTGTCCTCCGAACGACAAGACATTCTGTCTGGATCAGATGGCAGAGAAGATTTTACAGAATGACAAGTAATCTTTCAGAGTTTGATGTGTTGTAGACCAAAGGAAACCGGTGACGACAGTCTTTCTGTGATGAAAGTACAGTCATGTGCAGCGTAGCAACATTTCCGTTGTGTCATAGAAGTCTCAATGACGAAAGAACAGTCAGACCCTGCATAAAATTTCAGTATTGTGTGTCATAGATTTTTAAAAATGTCAGTGACCAAAGTCTCACAGTGACAAAAGTACAGTCAGGTCTCCCTATATTTGTGTTGCTTTGTGCCTTCCAGAGGAAGTATTTTAAGAAATTCAGGGTTCTTGGCCTGCAAGCATTTTACATTATGAGCTTTATCTCTGCCCCTATTCTTCTCATGATGACCTTGGTGGTGTTGATTCTCCTACCAGAACAGTCATCTTTCTTTCTTCTTCTTCATTTGTCGTTTGGACGTTAATGCGTTGTGCTTGTTTACAGCAGAGCTACGATATTTGCGCCTTTCAGCCCATACATCTGACCTCTGGTTTTTGCTGACCAGGTTTACCTTCCCAGGTATCTTGCATTTAAAGGGGTTCAAGGGTTACAGGTTCAGGGCATAAGGATTGTCTTCATTGCACCAGGTTTTGCCCCATCTGGTTTGGTCTATTTTCACAGAACAACAAGCCACCTGCCAAGAACATCATACAAAGAATGAACTCTAGCTCCAGCGGTAGCCCTCAGGCGTCTGTGAACAAACTGCATTTGTAGTCTAAACTACACAGCCTGAAAGTGACCCCCCCCCCCCCCCCCCCCCCCCCCCCCCCCCCCCCCCACCTTCACATGGCTTAACCACTCCGCCACGGACGGAGTCCTGCATTTAATCTACAATGTGTTGTGCTGCATGTTTTACAGCCAGCACATATCTGGGGTCTATCCAACCTCATCAAACAGGCCCGGGATCAATTTTACAATCTTCTAGGAAAGAAATATGAGAAGGGGAAGTCACTCCCCTCATATGTGTGATGACCAACAAATTAGGCACCCCTACATAACCTCAATTATGTGATGACCAACAATTCAGGCTCCCTGCCATGGTATTACCGTGAACACTCACTTTGTATATTATGTATTATATGCTCGTTATGAAGAACCGTTTTTATGTAAGTCGTTGTTATTATTGCATTGATATATTCTATTTGTTATTATATATTGCAAGTCTGTGCTGCTAATGCCATACAAGTTGCTATTAACATTTAATACTGCAGATTTATGTTGTTATTGGATTACATTATTTTGTGTATTATAACACCTATTATATATTTTATTACTAATACTGTTACTGAATGCATATTACTTGTGTGAGACGACCCAATAATATTGGTAATAATGAGACAGTTTCATGTCTCTTCTCTTTTCTGCGCTGTAACCCCCACTGAAGCATAGGCTCGCAGCTGTATCACTCCGGGCCCTCCTACCTTGTGCTATCTTATGTAGCTTCACCAACCTCCTCCCAATATTATTCATTTCTGTCTCTAATTCTCTTCTCCGTGTCTTTTTAGGTCTCCCTATATTTTGTTTTTACTTGTTATGCTGGCATCTGGCAGTCTTGACAGACGATAGTTTGTTACATTGTACTTCAAAAAGGTATAATAACTACAACCCATGGCAGGGATCAGGGATGGAGTTATACCTCTCTGTAGCACAAAGCCTGGACTGAATTGTAGATACCATGTGTTGCCCATGCAGCATGATCCCTCTCTCGGCCTGCCTACTTTACTCCAGAGGAAAGATAACATCAATACACCTGGAACAAGACAAGCTGAAGGAGCTGCCGGATCAGCAAAGCAATGCTGCAACTATCCACCTGTCAGAGTTCTGATCCTAGACCAGCTGACAACCAAGGCTTAGGGCCTGGTCTGCCCTTCCATAACATCTCATCCATAGGTTGCATTTCCTCGCACCAGGACTAGGCTTATACACTCCTAATTGCGCTCCTCCGCCTGAAGCTGATGGCACAATGTGGGGTTCGGGTTTGGTGAGCGGAGGGCAACATTCAGAGCTAACAGAAAGCAGGTAGCATCGTCTACTGTCATACGGTAGCTCAGTAATTTCTTACTAAGGCCTGAATAATGCTAACAGAAAGCAGGTAGTACCATCTACTGTCATATGGTAGCTCAGTCATATCTGACGAAGACCTGACTAACATTTGGCGCTATCAGAAAGCAGGTAATACTGTCTACTGTCATACAGTAGCTCAGTCATATCTGACTAAGACCTGACTAACATTTGGCGCTATCAGAAAGCAGGTACTACTGTCTACTGTCATACTGGCTCAGTCATATCTGACTAAGACCTGACTCCAATTCCAGTTATACAGAGCCAGCATCTTTTCCTCACCTGTTCATCAATTATCTCTGTCTTTATGTCTCCCTCTGTTTTGTTTGCCCTGTGAGCCCCAGACACAGGACCTTCTTTATATACAGGGTATATTTTAATGACTGTGCAATGTTTGAAAATATTGCTGGTCCAAGTTTTGTATTCACCCTCTGTAAAGTTCATGCAACATAATAGGTAAATACAAAACTTGGACCGGCAATATTTTCAAACACTGCACAGTCATTAAAAATACACCCTATACTATTCTAGTTATACAGAGCAAGTATCTTTTCCTCAACCCTTAATTCACTAATATTTGTTTAGTGCTATCTACAAGTTTCACATTGGTGATTTTGTCATACCATTTTAGTCCTTCTATTCTGCAAGGGCACCATTTCATAAATGTTTGTAGTTTAGTATTTCATACACAGGCATTTTAAAGGACAGTTGCTAACTAGCTGTCTGAATTGCTTGAGTTTGGAAATTGACAAAAATGGCGGCCCGGATAGACCGCTGCTCAGGCAAAATTTTAAAAAGTAGAAGAAACTACCCACAGAAGTAATAATTATAGCATGTATTTTCTTTTTGTGTTAGCTCATTTTGAACTCAAGCATGGTCCGTACACTTGCTACTACTTCTAGTGCACTGGACCGATTATTGCGTCTGGATTACCAGTGTCCCTCACCATCAGGCGAACCCACTCTGACTTCAGAGTTACTTGTTAATTTCGTCCCCATGTCAAGGACGAGGAGTCAAAATCTTAGCCCAGCTGACCGGTGTAAGGGTTGAACTCACTACCTCCGCACCAGAACACCAGCACACCTCCACACCAGCACACCTCCACACCAGCACACCTCCACACCAGCACACCTACACACCAGCACACCTCCACACCAGCACACCTCCACACCAGCACACCTCCACACCAGCGCACCTACACACCAGTACACCTACACACCTCCACACCAGCACACCTCCACACCAGCACACCTCCACACCAGCGCACCTCCACACCAGCACACCAGCACACCTCCACACCAGCGCACCTCCACACCAGCGCACCTCCACACCAGCGCACCTCCACACCAGCACACCTCCACACCAGCACACCTCCACACCAGCGCACCTCCACACCAGCGCACCTACACACCAGTACACCTACACACCAGCACACCAGAAGTTATGAGCAAGTGCTCTTATAGACTCGGCCATTCTGAAGTCCAGGGTATGTATGGATCCGTGCAGGACGTTTATGCACTCTGCTAAAATTCTTCTTGTGATCTACGTGAGGAGACTGAGCATATCCATGTGCAAATAAAGTAATCTTTTCCCTGAAACAATCTCACACATCATGTCATGTCATACAGTCCAGAGACTAGTATGAAGGTTCTCTCATACATCATTTCTGGCTGTCAGGAAATGTGAGTGCTCTGCTCTGTTGAGGTGCAAAGTTGTCCACTTATTCTCAGATACAAAATTGTCCACTTATTCCAGTGGATACTCTCTCAAATACATAATTGTTCACTTATTCCAGTGGGCACTCTCTCAGATACAGAATTGTTTACATATTCTGATGGATACTCTCTCAGAATCACAATTGTCCACTTATGCCAGTGGATACTCTTCTCAGATACAGCAAAGTTGACTTATTCTAGTGGATACTTTCTCAGATACAGAATTGTTCACTTATTCTCAGGTACAGAATTGTCCACTTATTCCATTGGATACTCTCTCAGATGCAGAATTGTCCCCTTATCCTCAGATACAGAATTGTCCACTTATTCCAATTGATACTATCTCAGGATACATCACTATCCACTTATTCCAGTAGATATTTTCTCAGATGCAGACTTGACCACTTATTCCAGTGCATGCTCTCTCAGATGCAGGATTGTCCACTTATTGTAGGGGTGAATTATTTTTGGGTGATTCATCCACTTATTGTAGGGGTTTTTCCTTCAGTGACCTGCATTTGCACATTCTTGTGCACTGCACATCCTCTAGTGCATGGTGGTGCACTTGGGAGTTTTCTGTCATAGAGCAGACACAGTGACAGAATTTCGCATTCTCCAGTAGGTTAGAAAACACACATATACAAATGTATGGATTCCTCATATTCACCCGTGGTGAAGGGGATTTGAATTCAATTCACAAACCCACATACCACGTTCGAAACACAGCTGCGAACGATTTTGATTAGACCACCTTGCGTTTGTTTTCATACAGTGGTATGAGTGTCAGTTCAGAAAGCAATGGCAAACTATTGAATGTAAACTTGCCAAGTAATCACAAACAGTCTGAAATACTGGGGTTGACTGCAATGTCCTGAATAGGATATGCTACTAAAAAAAAGATAAATGCATTTATTCATCACTGTCATATATAAACATATTTATTCCTCGCTCTCATACATCCATCCATCCATCCATCCATCCATCATGTGCCATGCCGGTAAGCGTGGGCGGTCATGTTCTGCCATCTCACTTGATCACCAGAGTCGTGGATCAGCTCCGTGTTTCTGTCTCGGCCATGCCACAAGGCCAAGCCATCCAGGTACTTGCTTCTAGGTCTTCCCCTTGGTCTGTTCCCCTCGATCTTACCAGTTGTCACCAAGTTCTCCAAATCATTTCTTCTCATAACATGCCCAAAAAATTGTGACTGTCTATGTCTAATGTCTCTAATCAGTTTACGATCTTCATTTGTTTCTTGAAGGACTTGTTCATTGGTCTTTCTGGCTGTCCATGGTATTCTTTGCATTTTCCTGAGAAACTACATTTCTACAGCCATCAGATGTTTTTCAGCCTGACTGCTCATTGTCCAAGCTTCACATCCATACAAAAGTACAGGTTCTATGTAGCATCTCAACACTCTTTTTCTCGTTTCAATTGACATCTTTTTATTGGTCAGTATGTTTTCATCTTGATAAAGGCTACTTTTGCCATGGCGATTCTTGTTCTAATCTCTTCAAGGCATCTCCCATCAGATGTTATTACTGTTCCGAGATAATTGTACCTATTCACTTGTTGAAGAATATTCCCACTTACTTGTATATTATATTGTGGTATTTCATTCTTCCTAGTGACGACCATTATATTTGTCTTTTTACAATTTAATTCTAACCCTAGTTGTTCACTGTGTGTAACAACCGCATCTACTAAATTTTGCAGGTCCTGTTCCTTGTCTGCAATCAAGACTGTATCATCTGCATATCTAATGTTATTGATGGATCGTCCCCCAATTCTGATTCCTTCCATATCTTCAATATTTCTGAAAATACTTTCACTGTACAGGGAAAACAGATCTGGAGACATTACACATCCCTGTCTCACACCTCTCTTAATAGGCTGATATTGGCCTACTTCATTATCAACTCTTATGGCAGCTTGTTGTTTCCAATATATGTTTTTTACAAGTCTAAGGTCTTTTCTATCAATTTGTAGATCTTCAAGCATCCTTATCATGTTGACATGTCTCACTTTATCGAAAGCCTTTGTGTAGTCAATAAAGCAAAGGTGTAGATCTTTGTTTACTTCTATAGAACGTTTGATTACGGTTCTCAGCATATACACAGCATTTACTGTACCCTTGCCTTCTACAAACCCACATTGTTCTCCTATTTCAGGTTGTATTTTCCTCCTAACTCTTTGCATGATAATTCTTAGCAAAATCTTCGTGATGTGACTCATTATACTAATTGTTCGATGTTGATCACATTCCAAGGCTCCTGATTTCTTTGGGATTGCAATAAATACAGAATTACATAACTCCTGAGGTATATTTCCAGTATCATATATTGTATTAAGCAGACTGGTAACTTTATTTATTCCATATTCTTCTAAAGCATTAATCATTTCTGTTGTGACGCTGTCTGAACCGGGGGTCTTGCCAGATTTCATATGGTTAAGAGCATTCTGAACCTCCATCTTCAAAATTGCTGGTCCTTCATTATTATTTTGAACATCATACTGTTCGTCTCTGTTATCGTCATAAAGGTTTTTCACGTAATCTGACCATACATGTAAGATCTGATCTTTTTCTATTATGAGTCTTCCATCTTTTGTCTTTAGGCAGCCTGCTGATGTACGTATTCTTTGGTTAGTATGCTCCTGAATTCTTTTGTGCATTAGTTTCACATTTTTACTGTTGTGTTGTTTTTCAATTTCTCTGCAGTTTTTCTCAAGCCATGTTTCTTTTGCCTCCTTGCATAAGGTTCTGACTTTTCTGTGAATTTCTTCATATTTGGCAAGATTATTTTTGTTCTGTCTTCTTGTTTCCATTAGTTGTAAAATTTCTTCAGTCATCCATGTCTTACGGCCCACTTTCTTTACTTTTGGAATAGTTTTTATCTGCTGCACAACTGATTGAATTCTCATATATACACATATTTATTCCTGACATTCAACTATAGATAACAATATTGATTCCTCACTCTCTTATATAAACATATTTATTTCTCACAATCAAATGTGGGTAAATATATTTATTTCTCACGTTCACATATAGGTAAATGTATTGATTCCTCACATTCATATGTAGGTAAATATATTTATTTCTCACATTCACATATAGGTAAATGTATTGATTCCTCACATTCATATGTAGATAAATATATTTATTTCTCACATTCATATGTAGGTAAATATATTTATTTCTCACATTCATATGTAGATAAATATATTTATTTCTCACATTCATATATAGGTAAATGCATTTATTCCTCACATTTATGTGTAGGTAAATCATACATTTTATATAATAATTTGTAGTACAACTCTATATAAAAAATATATAGTACCATATGGTACTACTTTTAACACACATCTTATATATAAACATATAATTATGGCAACTCATATTTCATCGTCGTTACTAACATATATTACTCTATAATTTATAGTTCTATGGAGAGGTATAACTCCATTTTAAAAACTATCGTCTGTCAAGGTGCTAATCAGTTAGTACCAATTTGTACATATGTCTTATATACAAGAACATATGAGTGGCAGTTGACAAGTTTTGCACTAAGAAATCATTAAAAGAGACAGGAGTGCTGTGTATCATTGTAATGACACACTATTGGTTAAGATTTCCCATGTGCACAGTGTGCGCGAGGAAGTGCAATGTGCATGAGAAATTGATGGGAAACTGGTGTAGGTGTGTATGAAGCGACATCATGGACAAAATGGAGGCATTGTGTAATCAAAAGCCTTGCCGGTATGGCATTGTGTCCAATCCACCATACTCACCTACTTGGCACAGAGTAATGTTATGTTTCCAAATACAAAGAATCCATTTGTTAGACACTATTTTTCCAATGATCTGGACCTGATAACTGACCTGGAAGTGTGGTTCCAGGCTCAGATGGCAGAGTTCTACAATCAGGGCATCAGTTTGGTGAAGAAGAGATTGGAGAAGTGCATTGTCTTAAGGGGTGAATATGTAGAGAAGAGCTCAAGTTCACTGCAGTTTTCCAGTATGTTCTATGACTTCTTCTTAGTAAAGAGCAGACTATTTGACCGGTTTTCTTACATCATATAACAGTTATGGAAATTCCTGGTCTAGCTTCATTACTGATGTACATTACTCATAAATTAACATAACTGTGTGGCATTTGTTCCTTGTTGCATGTGTCTTGCGTTACAAATTACCAAAATGAAATGTCTAGTCCAACCTGCGGTGCCTACTAAATTATTTTTTATACATAATGCCATGCCTTGCTCTGAAATTATCTTAAATGTAAGAGACATTTTGCAATCAATTCAAATTATTTTGTAAAATCTTATCACGGCTGTGAGTGCCAGATTTGTAATTAAGTGTTGGCCAAAGAGGCAAATATTTTGTTTATTTTTTGGTTCTTTCTGTTTTGTTAATTTAATAATGTTTCTGTGGTGGAGTGTTAGCACAGACACTTACATTTATTCAAAGCAATGTTTTCCCATAGTGAATTTGAACAACGAAGACACAAAAAATAGATTGAATGGATGTCTTCTTCTTTTGCTGCTGCGTCGTCTTTTTCATCTTCTTCTTTTTCTTCTTTCCTTCCTCATACTGAGAAGGATTTGGTTATGTTGTATTTGTTAAAGCAATGGCAAATTACTGAACATAAATTTGTCAAGAGATTACAAACAGCCCAAAAAATACTGGGGTTGACTGTGATGTCCTGTAAAGGATATGCAACTAACTAATCTGTTTATATCTTCACTATGATATTTACATCTTTCAGCCAACACATCCAGCTTGGCAGAGCATTGTCTGGGCTGGGGTTGCCCTCCTGCAACTTCATACTTAAATGGGTTTTCTAGTTGTTGCAATCTTGCCAGGGCAGTGACCATGCAGTCTACTCTTTACAATTTTGAACTGCCGAGATATTTTTTAGCATAAACAATGTGCACATGGGACCCCCGATTTCTCATCCTTGACCAAAAGGCTATGATGCCAGAATCATTTGTCAGAGATTATGGAAGACTGATGTAAGAGGAGATTATGACATCTGGAGGGCTATGACATCAGGGGACATTATAACCTTAGGGGGGAATATGACATCAGGGGGAACTATGACATCTGGAGGGCTATGGTATCAGATGGACTATGACATTAGGGGAATTATGAACTCAAAATGCCTGTAACATCAAGAGGGAATATGACATCAGAGGGACTATGACATCAAGAGGATTTTGACATCAGAGGAGAGAGTAACATCTATGGGAACTCTGATTTCATGAGGGACTATGACATCAAGTCGTGACAACTTCAGGTTGTCTGAGTAGTTTTGAATTGCTGTCAGGTTTAAGATCTCACAGCGACAGCATATTCCTATTTTTATTTCTTTGGAGGGGGGATGTTCTGTGTTCAGAGATAAAAGTAGACATTATACTTATTATTTTCATGTTATTCAGAGTGTTGGAAGATATCGTTGATAAACATTGTTTCATAATCACAGAATTAAGTGAAAAGTTATTGTTTTTTAATCAGCTCACTGCTGTCACTGACATGATCAACAAGTACGATATTAAATCAGTTTGAAGTTTGAAACTATGTCATAATTATTTTTCAAATACAGCTATAATCATCTCAAAAGCCTGTGTTGTGTGTTAGATCTAAGTTGTATCTGCAGGAAGACTGTCAGAACATTCTAGCACAGTGGTTCTCAACCTTTTTTGGCCCAGGCATCCCTTTACCGTATGTTCAGAATGTCATTCCCTCCCCCTTTCGTATTTCTCCCCCCACCCCTATACAGTATACATAACAATGGAAGCTAAATTTAATAACACATGCTAGAACAAGTCTAGATGTCTACAAAAAAACGTGATTTGCGGGTCTATTTACGTTATAAAACAAAGTTCAGAAGGGCGAGAAGTACAGAACCGTAAAGAATGGAAGGACAAACATTATTTGTTTAAGCATGGAGGGGGGTGTGAACATATGGTGAAGGGATGCCTGGGCCAAAAAAAAAAAAAAGGTTGAGAACCACTGTGCTAGAATGGAGGGACAAACAATATCAAGTAATCGGTTCTTGTATTAATGTGATCTTGAAATAATCTTAATTTCTTCAACCACCCCGCCCCCACCCACCCACAATAACATTCCCCCCTGGGGGAAATTCCCCACCAGTTGAGAACCCCTGTTCTAGCACTTATGACTTCTTCTTCTGTCATCCATAATCCCCTTTGGGACATAGGCTCTCAGGCAACTCACTATTTCTGGGGTCCCAGGTGTCATGTAGTAAATGACAGTGAGGCAGGCAATTGATGAGTTAGCGCATCAAAGAAGAAGATAACAGGTGTCACAAATGGTGAACATTGTGACACCAACATTGAACGCAATTTAGACGTCATGATACGACGTCACCTAACGCCATAACGGCTTAAGCATTAGTTTGTGTGCCAGCGGACAAGGTGATCGGATGTGCTTTCAATACCAGTCATAAGTCACCAAAGGCAGCGCTAGCTGTTGGAATTCGAGTATGGTGAGCTCCAGTTGAAGGTAGGAGTAGTATATTGGATTTGCATTATACACTAGGCGGCTGGCCTTGTTCCCAACACTTTCACTGGTCTGTGGAGATGATTTCTGATTAAAGAGCGGGAGTGCATGGAGAGAGAGAATGACTGAAGTCGGCATCAATCCCACACTCATTACCGTAGTCTACGATCAGCTGTAAGAAATACATTGCAGTTCATTCCATCAGTATATGCGTTGAGTCGTTGTTGTGGAATTCAGATGGTTACCCTGTCCTGTGTCAGAATGCCTCAATATATGCTGTCATGTACCCTGATGCCCAGAGCCACATAGAGCTTGAGGTGAGCTCGCTACATTATAGAGCCTGAACTCGTATCATTGTAGAGGAAGCAACCTCACCTCTTGACATGGGAGCATCGTCCGAAGAGATTTGAACCATTGGTTTTGACATGGGAGCGTCACCCGAAGAAATTTGAACCATTACCTCGTGACATAGTGACGGTCAGTTTCTCAGCCTGATAAAGAAACACATTCATGAACACGCAACTTATCTGTAAATGTGAGGATCATGCCGATCAATAGCTGGTGATCAAGTGGCGCATCCTCGGTTGTTTAATTGTCTTATCATCTTATAAATGATTAACCGCACTGTCAGTGTCAGTTGGAGACTGTTTTCTGGATGCTAAAGAGGTCGGTACTGTACTTAATTGTCCGAGAGCCGTATATTGACATTATCGCTCTGATTGTTGATCTAGATAGAGAACATTTGCTTACGAGTTATTATACTCATTATAAGAGCAAGATTGAAGGTCTAAGTGGACTATATTTGGAAAAACTATCAATTACCAGTTTGGGGATTAAAAATAGATGTCACGATACATAGGAGACACACGTGATACGGAAGATTTGTAATAACTGATTGATATCAAGATCTACAAAGGCAGTGATTGTCGGATCGTCATTGGGTTACCTTCGCTGGTTGATTGTATCGTCTATACCAACAACAGTTCGTCACAGTGACATATGTTCTACGGAAAACGAATTTTTGTTTTTCCAGTGCTATTCAAGTGTACAAGATAATCAACGCCTCGCTGAGGCTGTATCAACACAGTGGTCATCTTAGTGCATATAGACAGCGCATTACAAAATAGTGCTAAACCTGATAGCTACATTGTGTAGCAAATAACACTCACATCAGTCAGGCTCCTTCTAAGGCTGATCACAGGCATCGTGCCTAGAGTGTTATTCTCATAATTTGTGTAACCTACGACAGTTCAACATTTTAAACATATACGGAAACGTGATGAATTAACGCCTAAGTACAACGAATTGGACACAGTGATGTCATTTATGAAGGTACGCAGACCTTGGATTTCAGGAACGTACATATAAACTCATCAAAGTCGTGCTTACGGAGTAACATCGAACAAAATTATTTATCAAATCGAGTGGATTGTTCTACTATCAAACTGTTGGAAAAGGTTTACTTATTCTTGAGCTAAGTATTCTATTTGTTTGTGGTTTGTCAGTAATTAGTTATGGTCAGAATACTGTAATTTTGCACGCATTTATTTTGTCTTTATTATCGTAACCGTGATGACGTCATAGGCGTGATACACAATTTTATGCTATTTTGTGTTGTGAGTTCTTATGCGCGGTGCATTATTGAGTTGTTACATAATGCTGGAATCTAAAGAACTTTAACTCTGTCTATACTGTAACTGCTGAGTTATAGGTCGTGTCTATTATAAAATTATTTGTCATTTTCATTATTAATGTATCTAATTGTAATTTATTAATTATTTCTTTCGACTTTCTTTGATTTTATCTGTCGATTTTAATACTTATAAGCCATGTCTATGGTTTGGTAAAATATTTTTTTTTTTCTTCATTTCGCACTTTGATTATTATTATTGAATATTGTAGAAACATAAAAACATGTCATCATTACAGGATTTTGTTGCAATTGGGAAAGATGCAGGTTTGACAGGAGCAGATCTTATATCGTGGTCGGAGAAACAATTTACAGATTTTCAAGCTCACGAAAGGAACGAAAGAGTTGCGATTAGACAATTGGAAAAGGATCGACTAGATGAACAAGAGAGACAAAGAGTATTTGAGAAGGAAAAAATGGCTATGGAAAATGACAGAATTGCAGCTCAAATTGCAGCAGATAAAGAGAGGATAGCCGCAGAAAATGACAGAATTGCAGCTCAAATTGCAGCAGATAAAGAGAGGATAGCCGCAGAAAATGACAGAATTGCAGCTCAATTGGTTGCTGATAAGGAAAGGATGGCATTGCAAATCGCTGCAGATAAGGAAAAACTAGATAGAGAAGCACAATTAAGAGAAAAAGAGATGGCTTTTAATCTTGAGAAATTGAATACAGAAAAGCTTCTGAAGGAAAAAGAATTGGAGAATAACTTCAAAATGAAACAATACGAGAAGGACAAGGATGAAAAGATTGCTAGAAACAAAATGGAGGCACAATCCACAGATGCCATTAAGAAATATAATGGGGTGATAAAGACATACTCCAACTCCGATTCCGTCTCTGCATGGCTAACTAATTTTGAGCTAATCTTGAGACACTATGGAGTTGCAGAGACCGAATGGGCAGTTTTGCTGCATAGGCACTTAAGTGGTGAACCTTTGCAGGTTGTAGAACTGATCCCAGATGAGTTACGTAGTGATTACTCATACATTCGAAAGAGACTGCTGTCTCATTTTTGTCTTGACGAATTTGGCCTTCGTGCATCATTCAAAAATCTTATTCCTAAAGCAGGACAGACGTTCCTTGACTTCTCCTCTTTGACTCAATTAACATTCGATAAATGGGCTCGATCCGCCAATGTTACTGATGACTACAAGAAGCTACGTGACTTGATTGTTAGAGACAGACTGATCTCGGTGGTTCCTCCATCTATGTCTACCTTTCTTATTGAACAGAAATGTTCGAGTATACAGCAGATGGATGAAAAGGGAGAGTCTTTCTTCGACGCCCACAAAGACATATTTAATAATAGTTTTTCCCCATTGGTGGAGACAAACGCATGTGATAGATTCCCTCAGAAATCAAGGATGCAGGGATACAAAACACAACAACAGTCTGGTGGACAACATCAAAGGAGGGAAAAACACAACAACAACAAAGTATCAACCTTATGTTAAACACGAGAAAAAGGGTGTATGGACAACTTGCAAATACTGTGGTTTCACCCACGGCTCAAATCAAATGTGCGACAAAACATCCGCAGTTTGACAGTTTACATAAAGAAATTAGCACTTAGAAATAGAGACAGATTTAACACCTATCAAAGACAAACACAATGCTTTAAATGTAAAAGTTTTGGACATAGGTTTTTAGCTTGTCCGTTAAGGACAACTGTATAAAGAAGCAAACATAGGGATGCTAACATCTAGTAGTGACAGTGACTCGGACGAGACTAGTCATGCAAATACGGTAGAAGTAGATTATTCTCCCATCGACCCAATGTGTGATACATGCAAGATCTTTCACAAAGAGGGCAACTTGACGTGTGGTCATAAAATACATGTGCAGGAGGCTAATGCGGTCCAAATTACCAATGGATCACTGATCGTACAACACGCCATAGTGAATGGAAAGAAATGTAGCTTAGTACGCGATTCCGGGTCGAGTATAGTGGGAATACATAAAAAGCTAATTAATGAAACCGACTATACTGGAGAGCATGTGACCTGTAGAACTTTTGGGGGTAGAAGAGAAAGGTTTCCAGTTGCCTGGGCTGATATACACTGCCCATATTTTTCTAGGAAAATAAAGGTAACTGCGTTGCCGGACCCATTTGTGGATGTCTTTATTGGAAATATCCCTGAATTATGTGATGTTTCGTGTGAGGACATAACAGAATGGGAAAGGAAGCATATTGTAGCAAACACCGTTAATAATACACAAATACAAAAGGAAAGTCGATTACCTCATGATGGTCTGGTTTCAAACACACACATGTCACATCCAGTTATGGTGGAACCTAAAGATAATAAGACAGTTCAAGCCGCAGCAATAACGCTGCAACAGGACATCATACAAGTGGATAGAAAACCACGGACATATGACATATCAGTGACAGTTCCGTCTTGTAATCCGAAGAATATGTGTATGAAAACAGATACTTCATTTGATTTAGTCGAGACTTTCTTCTGGTTGATTTCCTTGCTATCTATCATAACAAACAAAGTAATAAAATGTATAGATAAGGTGACAGGTAGTGTGATTAAGATGGTTCAATATGGTGTACGCCGGAAGGTGAGCCATATTATAGGTATATATGATGATTCTGTACAATGTATTCTAACAACCTGCCTGACGACACGGTATGACGAATCTGAGATCCATTTGCAGGAAGCAAATTCTATGATCAGTCCTAAGATCATTTTCGGAGCAAATAATGGTGTTGTGGTGGATGGCACCTGTTTACTGTCTGTCGTGTACGTTCTTCCACAAGGTTGTAGGAAAATACTACATCTTGTCTTGTACTCTGGGAGAAAGGTATACGAATCACACAAACGCTATGAAATTACTTTATCGTTGGTAAATTCTGGTCAGAAATTGGTTAAATATCTGTTAGGAAGAAAATTCTTGGTCATCTCAAAGTGAATTTTACTAGCCGTAAATAAAACATGTAGCGTCATTGTGATTGTATTGTCATCATAAATATTGTTATAAGTGGAGTGTACTGTATTTGTATTATTGTCTGGTTCATATTATCAATCATTTTTTTTTATATATATATAAGCGATTATCTTTATCTAAAACCTAGGCTCAAATAGACTGGGTAAGAGCGAGGATGGCGAAATTTATATAGTTGTAGGGATCATATCTGAGATGGCGGAGGATTCTATACACATGACCGCGCCAGTAGCGCCTTTCTGTTTATAGGAATTCTTATACCTTCTTTTTGTTTTCAGAATTATCCGTTATCATTCTACATTTATTATTTAAAGACATCACAAACGTAGCAGCCATAAAACTGAAATAGTACATCATCGTACATTCCTAGACAGATGGTTTGTTTTGTCGCATTCGGATGTTTGATTTTACGATAGAGCCAAATAAAACTGAATTTGCATTTCAGGAATTCAATTTTTAGAACATAAAATAATCTAGCTGATCTACTCGGTAGACTATAAATGAATTATGAAAGTTTTATGTATATGTAAATATATATATATATTCATGTTTTCTGATTTTTTTTTTTTTTAGTGTAACATTACGGTAGGATGACTGTGGCTAAGTCTGAAATACCACAGATAAATATATAATTTTTTTTTTTAAAGAAAGTATGGACGTGAATTAGTCACTTGTTGTTATTATTATTTCAGAGAAACAGGTGAAAAGTTTCACGTGGCTAGATGAGCCTATTGCAGGGGCGGCATAACCGATGTGTGTGGCTTCATTCTGTCACAAGCCAATATGGTAGTATCGGTGGTGGTTTATAGATAATTTTAATTGTGTTAGTATAAGAAAATTATGAACAAATTCATGATTTTCGAATTTTCAATATAGGACATAAACTCGAGGACAGAGTCTGTGCGGATCTCCAATCAAATTAATTAATTATATCTTAAGTGATATACATGTTTCATAAATGAATATGTTTATTATTTTAATGTTATGTTTATATATTTTGTTTTTATAATGATTATGAGGATTGATATTTGTTATTTTAATTATCCAGACATTGATGTATTGTAGTTCGTAATGTCAGTAGTATGTGCTGTGTTAACTATTGATCATCACACATATCATTTTCACGATGGATGAAGGAAGAGAAAGGAATGAAAGAAAATTAATAGACACAAACATATAGTAAACACTACACATTATAGGATACATAGATACATATAACAAATGAACAACACATTATAGCTATATATCACAGTGATATTGAGAATAGTTTTCCCTATCGACATGCTATAGCGAAAAGAAATGAGGGTGTGCCAGGTCGACTTGCAGTTGTGTGGATATATGTATTCACGTCAAGGACAATCAGTTGTCGACTACGGATCATGTGATCGTTGGGTATGCAACACTGGATGGTGTTTTTATTTAACTGACGGCACTCGGGGATATAGAGACCGTTAGTAGTTTTAAGGTGTCAACATATATACGCGATAACAGATCTTAATATATGAACTGGCGGTGTTTGAGCCTTAGTTTAGTTACAAGTAGTCGGGCATGTTAACGCGATAACATCTCAGGGATCATTTATAGAATGTAGAGGTGGCGGTGTTCGGGACTTGTATTTTAGTCCGGTGTTCAATATCCCACGATCTAGAGTGGTTCACGTTGACAAACTAAGTTCCAATGACGGTGAATGCGTTGTCTATCACAATAGGACGTAATTTACGTCGTGGACATCATTTGCTTGCATGTCAAGATAACATAGAAAATGGTCTAACGATCATTTTCATTGTAGAGGGGGCAAAGCTGTCATGTAGTAAATGACAGTGAGGCAGGCAATTGATGAGTTAGCGCATCAAAGAAGAAGATAACGGGTGTCACAAATGGTGAACATTGTGACACCAAAATTGAACGCAATTTAGACGTCATGATACGACGTCACCTAACGCCATAACGGCTTAAGCATTAGTTTGTGTGCCAGTGGACAAGGTGATCGGATGTGCTTTCAATACCAGTCATAAGTCACCAAAGGCAGCGCTAGCTGTTGGAATTCGAGTATGGTGAGCTCCAGTTGAAGGTAGGAGTAGTATATTGGATTTGCATTATACACTAGGCGGCTGGCCTTGTTCCCAACACTTTCACTGGTCTGTGGAGATTATTTCTGATTAAAGAGCGGGAGTGCATGGAGAGAGAGAATGACTGAAGTCGGCATCAATCCCACACTCATTACCGTAGTCTACGATCAGCTGTAAGAAATACATTGCAGTTCATTCCATCAGTATATGCGTTGAGTCGTTGTTGTGGAATTCAGATGGTTACCCTGTCCTGTGTCAGAATGCCTCAATATATGCTGTCATGTACCCCTGATGCCCAGAGCCACATAGAGCTTGAGGTGAGCTTGCTACATTATAGAGCCTGAACTCGTATCATTGTAGAGGAAGCAACCTCACCTCTTGACATGGGAGCATCGTCCGAAGAGATTTGAACCATTGGTTTTGACATGGGAGCGTCACCCGAAGAAATTTGAACCATTACCTCGTGACATAGTGACGGTCAGTTTCTCAGCCTGAACCACTGTGCTAGAATGGAGGGACAAACAATATCAAGTAATCGGTTCTTGTATTAATGTGATCTTGAAATAATCTTAATTTCTTCAACCACCCCGCCCCCACCCACCCACAATAACATTCCCCCCTGGGGGAAATTCCCCACCAGTTGAGAACCCCTGTTCTAGCACTTATGACTTCTTCTTCTGTCATCCATAATCCCCTTTGGGACATAGGCTCTCAGGCAACTCACTATTTCTGGGGTCCCAGGTGTGTTCGCCTTATCAGGTGTGCACTGTATTCATTTTTGTCCAGACTTTTCTTTATGCGTTTTTATGCCAAAGTAACTAACAATGATTGCCTGAAAGAGGTTAATGAAACTAGAACATTATATACAACAATAAAAAAGATAAAAACATCTTTCTTTGGTCATGTGATGAGAAGAGAGGCATTAGAGAACATTGTGACTACTAGAAAGATCGAGGGGAAGAGAGGCAGACCAAGAGAAAATGATGATGGATGGATTGAATCGGTGGCATGGAGGAATATAATCAGCAGAGTTGATCCATAACACTAAAGATCGAGATCTATGGAGAGTCAGGAACGCCTACACCAGCTGGCATGGCACTTGATGATGATGAAGTTTTGTCATCATCATCTTCCACATTTGCATGAAGCATCGTGGGGAAGAATAGTTGATGCTCCAGTGCCTGATGAATGGCAGTGGATTGTGTCACTCTTGTGTCATTGTACAATATCTTAGATGTCTATATTAAGTTAATGATTTCTGTGGTATCCCATAATGCCCCATTAATGTCATAAGAGATTCCCCTTCAGTGCTTTCAAAGAACTTTTCACTGTCCACAAATCCATAAATATCCAAAACTTTAAAAAAAAGAAAAAAGATGAAACTACTAACAACAAAAGTAATAACCGAAGAAAAAATGATCAATGAAAATAATAAACAAACATGTTGACAGTTTCACTTATAAAATATATAGTTTATAGTTTTATAGTTTATTCGATGGATCAACATCATGGCACACGGGTGTAACCCATAAGTGCTCCGTTCTCCTCATAACTCAAACCTGAGTCTGGAAAAACTCAGCTCAGTGCACGAACTTCGTAGCACATGCAAGGATCCTGAAATACTTTGGGTAGATTTTTAACTGATATGATTCTTGTTATAATTCACACCGTGTGGTTTTAGTAATCATGTCTGTCCACAGCCCTCTGTCTCTTGTGCTGCCAATCATTTCTGATATGATGTTCCTCAGTACCATAGTGTCTAACTGTCCAGCATCTTCTCTCTTGCTCCTTCCCCGCTTCTCTTCCCCTACAACCTTCCTGTTGTGACGACACTCCAGCTTTCTCTTCTCATGACACGTCCAAATGATACGGGCGTAACCAGTTCTCTTTATGAGTTCACTTCTTTCAAGATCTCTTCATTACTCTTACAATCCATCCACGGTGTTCTCTTCATTCTTCTATAAAATCACATTTCTGCAGCCTCCATATAATTCGTATTTTGTTTACTAATTATCCATGATTCACTTCCCTACACCAGGATTTGCTCAGTATAGCTCTTAAGACAAACTACAGTAACAGAAATACACATACCCAACCAGTGTATCATATGGACATGAAGCATACACACTTGATTATCTCAAGAGAGACTGGGCATTTATGGGTACGCAGAACAATACATTCTTAGTAACAGTAAAATATAAAACAATATATTCTTAGTAACAGTAACATATAAAACATCTTGCATTTACAGCCCTGAATGCAGATGAAACGGACAATCAAAATAGCAATAAAATACATATTTCAGATTGTGATGAAATAATCCAAAATTATGTACACATTATGTCGGAAAAGTTGCCTTTTCTAGTCAGTTTAACATATCTCATCCATTTTATACATAGACTCTAAAGTTGTTGTTTTCAACATATATTGTATCTTTTTCTCTTCTTCTTTGTGTTCATCCGGAGTGTTTTTTTCAGATGTGATTGCATTGAGTTATTATGCACCCGTGGGCCAACTCATCCGACTTCTGCATGCATTTTTGACCAGGTTAGCACTCCTGGGAATATGTCGTATGTTATAACGGAATAGAAACAGTTTCTATAGTCAGTTTCCGACACATGCATAGTTTCAAAACAAGAGTGTCTTCACAATATTTAAGACAACATATGCAACACATGAAGAACATTTTATGCAGTAATTCTTTGTCATTGGAAGTTAGAAAAAGAATTCTCACGTGCTACACAGAACCAGTTTTAACATACAGTTGAGTTGAGTCAAGAACCGACATCACTGCACTCAGGACATTCCCATACGTGCTCCAGTCCCCTCGTTCAACAGCCAGCGAAGAGTCATACTACTAATCGTTCCCACCGCTGATTAAAAGTTCTCCTGGTCTTCCCTCTCAGTTTTGAGATTCTTCCAGAACCCTGCCGATCCCCCGCAATCTCATTCTTTCCACATATGAGTTCTCAATCTGTTCCTCCGCCATCTCCACCTGGTCCCACAAGTGCACGACCACTTCCCTCTTGTCCATAGGCAAAATTCCACCAAGAAGTGAATTCCTTGCCAGCCTATCAGCATGTTTTTAACATACAGCTGTGAATCAATTAGCAAACAGGTGAAAAATTACCCAGATGCCATGGTGATTGCTAAAAATGTATTGAACAGCTCAAATGAGCAATGTGTACATTTTGAGAGAGGCTAGGTTACAAAGACAAGTTATCACAAACAGAAAGACACAGTCATCATTTTGTGGCATATTAGAAGACAAAAATTGGAACATGTGACAAACGGAAAGATTTGTGGAAAGAGAATGAACGAACGAACAAACTTTATTTTAAAAGGGTAACAAATTGGGCATGCAGGCCCGTCTTACATTCGGCCCTTTCAATCACTTATCTTTCATTCATCAAATGTGCATGTTACATTAACATAGGGGAAAAAACATTGTCAAATGGATTTTGTAAGCATAAACAATGCATATTACGCATGATACATTCACATGAGAAAACAAAAAAAACATCAAATGAAAGTTGTAAACATAAACAGTGCATATTGCAATTTTGTGAGCCCCATCCCCATCCACCCTCATATCCCGCAGCCACCAACACATCCCCCACCCACCAAACCTCCCCCACCCACCCACACATACCTCCACGCACTCACACAGGACCAGGCAAACATACATGCCGCCACCCACCCACTGATCCCCCACCCACACACATTTCCCAACCCACACACACATCCTCACACACCAAGAAGAAGAAGAAGAAGAAGACCTCCCCCACCCACCCACACATACCTCCACGCACTCACACAGAACCAGGCAAACATACATGCCGCCACCCACCACACATTTCCCCACCCACACATTCCCACCCACACATCCTCACACACCAAGAAGAAGAAGAAGACGAAGGAGGAGGAGGAGAAGAAGAAGGAGGAGGAGGAGAGAGATAGAGGAAGACAGTGAGAGAAATCTTTGACAGTATTATGTCATTGCATGGAAGGGAGTCGAAACATGAACTCATCCATTCCATCGGAGATTGCAATTTCTGGCAAAGCATATCATTCACGCAAGCCGGCAAGGTACTTGATGATGATGAGGGTATTCACTGACTTCTACTTCTTTCCTTTCCTTCAACGAGTCCAAATTAAAAACTTTTAATTTACTTATAAATGCTATTTCGATTACCTCAAAAGCACGAAGAGCCTACGGCACAACACAACCACACAAAAGTAAAATCTAACATGCATCTGACCTGTGAAAACATGGATGTGGTTAATGGAGCATCTCACAAACACTAAACAAGAAAATCAAAACTCTTGAACTTAAATTATTACAATTTCTTAGAATACTCTGGATCAAGAAGAATAGAACGTTTGTGGAGAAGCATAATCGCCCACACCAACAAGGCACTGGATGATGATGCAACAAGCTCCCACATGAGTTTTCTAGATTATTCCAGATCTAAGACAACAAATCCACAAAGTGACCCAGGCACCATGGCTGATGTCTTCTCTCTCAGCCTTGGGATCTGCTAGGCTGCATGCCTTTACCGAGACATCACACGCAGTGTTGCGACATCTTGAGCACCTTACTACCAGGATCATAGTGGTGCAAGTCCATTCTTTAGGCAATATTCATCCTGCAGTGAAATATGTGACTGACTTTAGTTTTATAATCAGTAGTTTTCTTCATTTATAATCAGTAGTTTTCTTCATTTATAATCAGTAGTTTTCTTCATTTATAATCAGTTTTCTTCATTTATAATCAGTAGTTTTCTTCATTTATAATCAGTAGTTTTCTTCATTTATAATCAGTAGTTTTCTTCATTTATAATCAGTAGTTTTCTTCATTTATAATCAGTAGTTTTCTTCATTTATAATCAGTAGTTTTCTTCATTTATAATCAGTTTTCTTCATTTATAATCAGTTTTCTTCATTTATAATCAGTAGTTTTCTTCATTTATAATCAGTAGTTTTCTTCATTTATAATCAGTAGTTTTCTTCATTTATAATCAGTTGCTACACCCTTTTAGAAATGTACACATACTTTGCTGGCTCTGTGGCAAAGGTGTTATGATTACAATTCGTAATCCCACATACATCTGAAACACGGCTGCAGGTGTAGATTGTGTGCCGCAGCCAACAGATCACATACTCCATGACTGCCCAAAATATAACATATCTAGACAAATCTTCTGGTCTAGAGTGATGACAGTGGAAGATAAACTCTATGGATCACTGAGTTAATTAAAACGAGACAGTGAAGTTCATACAAGAGACAACATTGGAGCAGACAATAAATTTCAAGTGACTAAAAGAAGAAGAAAGACACATTAGGAGATTCTCAGCTCAGTGCACAAGATATGTAGCAGTGGCAAGGATGTGAATGTACGTATATCAGAATTACAGAAAAATATGACTCTTGGGGTAGTTTTCTTAAATCTGAAATTTTTCAAGGGCTGTAGTCACATGCTTCACACTAAAAACATCTTTTGTGATAGAGGTGTCTGCTACACTTCTAAGCCATTTACCTCTAAAGAACAATTAAACAAGAGTAAACTTCAAACAAGAAACTTAATTTTGAATTAGAGGCAGACACCAAATATCACTGCCATTTAACTCTTACAGTAGAATGAAAAAGAGTAATTTAGTAACTAATGGAGGTGGAAGCAGTCACGAGTCACGCCAGCGTTCCGCTGACTGGAAGAAACAGCACATGTGTGTTGTGATTGTGACAGACTCACAAAGTATGATGAGAAAGGTGAAGACAGGCATACTTCAGGCAGAGTGGCAGGCTTCCATTCAACAATCAAAAATAGAGAGCATCTGTTGGTTTTGTTCCCCAGGACATGCTGGTGTGGTGGTGGGAAACGAGCAGACGGACAGATTGGCTGGGTCTGCACCGCTGGGTGGTGTAATGGTGCATGATAAGGCAGGTGTGGTCAAGGCCCTCCAAGGAATCGTGTTTCTAGTGTGGAAGAAGAGACACATCATCACAGCTTGGAGAGAATGGTGCTGCAGGGTGACCAGAGGATCTTTGTAGTGTGGAAGAACAGACACATCATCACAGCTTGGAGAGAATGGTGCTGCAGGGTGACCAGAGGATCTTTGTAGTGTGGAAGAACAGACACATCATCACAGCTTGGAGAGAATGGTGCTGCAGGGTGACCAGAGGATCTTTGTAGTGTGGAAGAACAGACACATCATCATGGCTTGGAGAGAATGGTGCTGCAGGGTGACCAGAGGATCTTTGTAGTGTGGAAGAACAGACACATCATCATGGCTTGGAGAGAATGGTGCTGCAGGGTGACCAGAGGATCTTTGTAGTGTGGAAGAACAGACACATCATCATGGCTTGGAGAGAATGGTGCTGCAGGGTGACCAGAGGATCTTTGTAGTGTGGAAGAACAGACACATCATTACAGCTTGGAGAGAATGGTGCTGCAGGGTGACCAGAGGATCTTTGTAGTGTGGAAGAACAGACACATCATCATGGCTTGGAGAGAATGGTGCTGCAGGGTGACCAGAGGATCTTTGTAGTGTGGAAGAACAGACACATCATCATGGCTTGGAGAGAATGGTGCTGCAGGGTGACCAGAGGATCTTTGTAGTGTGGAAGAACAGACACATCATTACAGCTTGGAGAGAATGGTGTGCAGAGTGACCAGAGGATCTGGCTGACACTCCTCGAAGAAAGGCCAGACGGACACATAATCAGACTGCTACTGGTACTATTAATATTGGAACTCTTCGCTGGCTGTTGCAGATGAAGATGGAGGACATATGGAAATGTCCAGAGTGCTGTGATGTCAGTCCTTGATTCAACTCAATTAATCTCGACTGAGTAATTTACAAACTAAAAACTTACTTTTTTTGTTAGAAGCAGACACCAAGTATCAACGCCATTCAACCCATACAGAACAAATAAAAGAAAAGTGAACTTCAAACTAACACTTACCATTAGGGTGCTAAAAGCTTGGGTCATTGCCTCACTGAAGAACACATATTCTTTCTTAAAGATGCTTCCATTCAAGCCTTGTCTTTGAACCTTTTCCTCCAACATGCCAAGCAGAAATTCTTGCTGAGTCATGCTGCTTGGGTGTGCCCTGGCTGTTTCAAGATATTGCTCCCTGTCTCCAACCACCTCCAGAAGACCCTGATGATCCTGGTCAAAGAAGTGAATTGGTATATTCGCATGAATCAATCTAATGAAGCTTTAATTGAAGCCATTTCCCTCTTTGGACAATAATCACATTCAAATTGACATCCTTTTCATGGCTGACTCAGTCACAGGATTATTAATCAGTGGCAGGGATTGCCCTAATATAACTTCAGTTCTGAGGTTGAATTGGGTAAGTATAATGATATAATGGAATAATGTAGCTTCACTTGATTATGAAATTTGGCATCGGTGGCTAAAGGGTTAGTGGGATGCAGTTTTGCAATTTTCTAATATACCGAGTTGAGAGTATGAAATCAGCCAAGGATGATGTTTAATCACTGTCTTATCTTTTCCAGTTCAATATTTTAGATATCCAGAGCCTGATATAATTTTGTTAACAGGAAACAACATTTCATGACACTTCATCAGTCTCCTTGTCTTACCTTCACTGCACCCTGTATAACTTGTTTCCTCATGTCTACCAGTTGCCAGCACTTCAATTTTTGCCAGGGCTTTTCTTGCCTGAGCAGTATCTGTTCAATGCATTTTTAGGTTTTTCCCTGTTTGCTTTTCCGGTGGCTGTTCCAGTAAATATTGTCTGGACAATATTTTGCAAAATATCTGATGATATCTTGATCTATCTAAAGACATGTCTGCAATATCATTTCTTTATTGTTTGTCTATCTTTTCTAGGTCATAACAAAACACATATATATTGTATGGGTGTCTTAGTTAGTCATGTGTCGAAGTACACTTGTTCCTGCCGAGAGGTGCTGTCATCATTTGACAGGTTTAAATCCCGGTTGGTAACTATACCTTTCAATTTTTATGTTGTCAACTGCATCCTCAACTGCCGCTGTGGTGAAGGGCTTAGGAACGCGATTCGAAACAGCTGCAGGTGATTTGGAAGCAGAATGCCTTGTGTTGGTTTTCATACAATGGTATTAGTGCTTGTCATTCAGAAAGCAATGGCAAACTACTGAGTGTAAACTTGCCAAGAAATCACAAACAGCCCAAAATACTGGGGTTGACTGCGATGTCCTGTAAATGATATACTACTAACTTTAACTTCAATCCATCCTTTCCTCTAATAAGATACAACTTTTTATTTAAAAAGTTGTATTTGTTTTGTACAAAGTGAAATTTAAAAAAATTAAAAACTGACTAGGCATCCTGGCAACATACCTCAACCTGTGGCAGTTCATGGAAGTCGAAATGAGCATCCCAAACATTCACCTGGATACTTGCTCCTGGCTGATTTGGAGGAGAAGCATTTAAAAACTGTTAAACTGTTGATGTGGAAATTAATATAAACCATGAATTCACAATTGTCTCGCCCGAGTGCTACCAGGGCCTGCAATGGAAGTACAAATAATAACACTATAACCTACCAAGCATGTCTACGATGGTAACTAAGGAGGGTTGGTGTGAGACTAGCTATCTTATTATAAACCAACACAGAACTGGTGTCGTTAGCCGCTACACGTGTGGGATTTGCTGAGGAGGGGATCCGAGCACTTATGGACTGAGTGGTTCGATGTGCAATGAGGATGATCTGTCGACTAACACACAGAGTTTGGTGGGAACTGGTTGAGGGCCTATGCTCAACTAGGAGATGACAGGCAGAAGAAAAAGACGTAATTTAATTTTATAAATCTTGGTCTGCGTATTGGCAGACTTCCGGTCCCCAGCATGGCAGATAGACAGTGAAACGGTTAAGGCCTCTGGGTGTTTATGCTCATGGCTACCATTGCATTCGCATTTTCCTCATGTTTGACTGGTAGTTTACTGTTCCGTCACCCTGCTACTGAGTTGAGTGCATGGCGCAACGCTGTGAACTGTGAATTTCGTGTAAAATGCTTTTACATCTGCCTGAGGTTGTGGAGCGTGATCTGCATGTTCAGAGCAATGGTGGAGGGCTATGTCCAAGAACTGACCGGTTTTTGTGCCTTATGCAGAAAAAAGTGGCTGCTGGTTTTGCTAGTGACTGCCGTTTCCATCGATGATGAACTGTGTTTTCGAGGAGGACTTTTGTGTTGACATTCTGGCGACGGCATTATGTACAGTGAAATGTTTCTTTACATCTGTTCGAGGTTGTTTTGTTGCGTGATCTACATTTCAGAGAAAAATGGCGTGGTGGCTAGAAAACATTTAGAAACGGAACAAAAATATGTAGAGACATCGAGACTCGTAGGTGAACATCTGGTTTGGAAAGTGACTGTCAATTCCATCAGGAGTGAACTGTACTGTTCGTACAGGACTTGTGTGGTGACATTCTGGCGGTGGCATTTTGCACAGTGTGACTGAGCGGGCCATTGTTTGTCGAGACTCCTGTCTTTCCCATTTTTCACATCGGGCAGTGAGGAACATTTTATGTGATATTCACTGGCATGGGAACGGAGCATAATGGGGACCACCCTTTGCTGTGATGTTGGAACTGCGACTAAATGACTAATGGTCTGCGTATTCTTTATAATCAGGCCATGTTACTTGATCTGATTAGTTTTAAAAAATATGTAAAAAACAACCTTTCACACGCCTTAAGGCATATTAGGTAACCCATATTTGAATAAATCAGTCGGCAACCCATATTTGAATAAATCAGTCAGCAACCCATACTTGAATAAATCAACCGACAACCCATACTTGAATAAATTAGTCGGCAACCCATATTTGAATAAATCAGTTGGCAACCCATACTTGAATAAATCAGTCGGCAACCCATACTTGAATAAATCAGTCGGCAACCCATACTTGAATAAATCAGTCAGCAACCCATACTTGAATAAATCAGTTGGCAACCCATATTTGAATAAATCAGTCGGCAACCCATACTTGAATAAATCAGTCGCAACCCATATTTGAATAAATCAGTCGGCAACCCATACTTGAATAAATCAGTCGGCAACCCATATTTGAATAAATCAGTCGGCAACCCATATTTGAATAAATCAGTCGGCAACCCATATTTGAATAAATCAGTCGGCAACCCATATTTGAATAAATCAGCCAGCAACCCATACTTGAATAAATCAGCCGGCAACCCATACTTGAATAAATCAGTCGGCAACCCATACTTGAATAAATCAGTCAGCAACCCATATTTGAATAAATCAGTCAGCAACCCATACTTGAATAAATCAGTCAGCAACCCATATTTGAATAAATCAGGCGGCAACCCATATTTGAATGAATCAGTCGGCAACCCATACTTGAATAAATCAGCCGGCTACCCATACTTGAATAAATCAGTCGGCAACCCATACTTGAATAAATCAGTCGACAACCCATATTTGAATAAATCAGTTGGCAACCCATATTTGAATAAATCAGTCTGCAACCCATACTTGAATAAATCAGTCGGCAACCCATACTTGAATAAATCAGTCGGCAACCCATATCTGAATAAATGAATCTGCAACCCATACTTGAATACATCAGTCGGCAACCCATACTTGAATAAATCAGTCGGCAACCCCTACTTGAGTAAATCAGTCGGCAACCCATACTTGAATAAATCAGTCAGCAACCCATACTTGGATAAATCAGTCGACAACCCATATTTGAATAAATCAGTTGGCAACCCATACTTGAATAAATCAGTCGGCAACCCATATTTGAATAAATCAGTCAGCAACCCATACTTGAATAAATCAGTCGGCAACCCATACTTGAATAAATCAGTTGGCAACCCATATTTGAATAAATCAGTCAGCAACCCATACTTGAATAAATCAGTCGGCAACCCATATTTGAATAAATCAGTCGGCAACCCATATTTGAATAAATCAGTCAGCAACCCATATTTGAATAAATCAGTCAGCAACCCATATTTGAATAAATCAGTCAGCAACCCATATTTGAATAAATCAGTCGGCAACCCATACTTGAATAAATCAGTCGGCAACCCATATTTGAATAAATCAGTCAGCCACCCATACTTGAATAAATCAGTCGGCAACCCATATTTGAATAAATCAGTCGGCAACCCATATTTGAATAAATCAGTCAGCAACCCATATTTGAATAAATCAGTCAGCAACCCATATTTGAATAAATCAGTCGGCAACCCATATTTGAATAAATCAGTCGGCACTCAAGGAGTGATGTGATCAATATCACATCAGCCGCCTTCACTCCACAGATATTTCTTGGTAGCCATTGTACCCTATGCCAACCTAGAGCCCAGGTCAATTTATAAATCCACCTTGACGTGAATCCAAACCCATGACCACTGACCCAGCAGGCTATCATGCCACCGAGGCTCCCACTTGACCTGATTTTTTTTTTGGGAATATTATTCTACAGGAGATATATGTTTTTTCCCCTTGTCTTATATCTTCAGACATCAAACAGAATATATTTAAAGGAATCAGCAGTCAACTTGAGTTTGTCGACATCTCCATAGAGTTTGATACTCAAATGGAGCCGGTGTAGGCCTAAGTAATTTTCTCTGTTTTGCATACGTTGAATACTCTTGCAGAAGATGTTTAACCATCATTCTAGCAATTCCACAGTTAGATAAATCAGTATTCCATATTTTTAACTGATTAAAAAAGTGATTTCAATTTCAGTCTGTTGTGTCCTGTGTGAAGTCTGAAAATTGCTACTTGTTCACTTCAGTTCAGCTGGTAATTATACATAGATAAAATCCCTACCCACTCTTTGATTAAATGTAAATAGATAAAATCCTTACCCACTCTTTAATGAAATGTAAATAGATAAAATTCTTACTCACTCTTTAATGAAACGTAAATAGATAAAATTCTTACTCACTCTTTAATGAAACGTAAATAGATAAAATCCTTACCCACTCTTTAATTAAATGTAAATAGATAATATCCTTACCCACTCTTTATTTAATTGCAAATATATAAAATCCTTATCCACTGTTGAATTAAAAAATATGAAAGGAAAAAGTTTTAAAACACCTGTAGCCAGAACATGCTGTGGGTATGTGAAGTGCTGAGGCTATCACATTTTCTAAGACCTGAGTACACAGAGGAATGAGTAGTCAGTTTCTCCATCCTGTAGCGACCAATGAGAGCTGACACTGAACCCCGTACGACCACACTCATGCTATTGTCAGCGAAACAACCTGCTTGTTACACCAATGTACACGCTTGAATTAAATATTCTTCAACAAGTGAATCGGTACAACTGTCACGGAACAGTCATAACATCTGATGGGAGGTGCTTTGAAGAAATTAGAACAAGAATCGCCATGGCAAAGATAGCCTTTTGAAAGATGGAAAACATGCTGATCAGTAAAAAGATGTCAATTGCAGCGAGAAAAAAAGAGCGTTGAAGAGCTACATAGAACCTGTACTTTTGTATGGATGTTAAATGTGGGCAATGAGTAGAAAAATTGAAAAAACATCTAATGGCAGTGAAAATGTGGTGTCTGAGGAAAATGTACAGAATACCATGGACAGACAGAAAAACCAATGAGCAAGTCCCACAAGAAACAAATGAAAACCGTCAGCTGATTAGAGAAATTAGATGCAGACTGTCAAGATTTTGGGGCAAGTTATGAGAAGGAATAAACTGGAGAACTCGGTGACAACTGGCAAGATTTAGGACAAAAGAACAAGGGGAAGGCAGAGAGGTAAATATCTAGATGTCTAGGCCAGATAGCATAATAAAGACAAAAACGCAGAGCTGATTCATGACTCTGGTAATCGTGTGAAATGGTGAAACATGACCTCATAGCATAATAAAGACAAAAACACAGAGCTGATTCATGACTCTGGCAATCATGTGAAATGGTGAAACATGACCACCCACACTTATCGACATGGCACATCATGAATTAACCATAAGTGGACAAAATCCTTACCCAGAGTTTCATTAAATTCAGTGGATAAAATCTAAAATCTTACCAACCGTTGGATTAGATTTAAGTGAATCACAAAATCGAAATCACAGTCTGGTACAACATAAGCTTGTTTCAGATTTTAAAAAAGAGAAGAAATAGATTGTTGTTAAGGTCAAGTAATTCATGGACTTCACACTTTTGGCCAGTAAACTTACAATTTTTGTGTAGTTATTCCAAATTGCTTGGTTCAGAGCTTGCCAGGCAGTTTTCTCAGACAGAGTGTCCATCATTTCCTCATCCAACGGACACGTTAGAACTGGGGCAGTATGGGTACCAGATGTCACAGAGTTTCTGCAGACAGGCGGCAGCAACAGATTTGTGTCAGATAAACAGATAATGATTGGCACTTGCAATACAGAAAGAAATATAATTAGATATCACATTTCTCTTCTTTTGCCTTTCATCATATTCATATAATCCATGTCATGTGGCATTGGTGGTCATGTCAGTCCACAGCCTTCAGTCTCATGTACTGCCAATAATTTCTGATAATGATGTCCTCTCTACTATGATGTAAAACTGTCCAGCATGTACTCTCTTGGCTTCTGTTGCGTCTTCTTCCTTCCAACTTTCCTGCTGTCGAAATGTATTCCAGCTTTCCCCTTCTTATGAATGTGGACTGTCTTCTTCTGATGTGGGTAACCAGTTCTCTTTTATGAGTTAACTTCTTTCAAGATATCTTTATTACTCTTTCTATCTGTCCATGGCGTTCTCATAATTCTTATTTAAAAAGCTAATAGATAGTTTTGTTTAGACGATGGATCAACATCACGGCACACGGGTGTAACCCATAAGTGCTCCGTTCTCCTCCAAACTCAAACCTGAGTTTGGAGAAACTCAGCTCAGTGCACGAACTCTGTAGCACCGGCGAGGATCCTGAAATACTTTGGGTAGATTTTTAACGTGAAATTTTGCCCGGGCAGCGCCGTTAGGCTACTCTTTTTCGATTTCCAACTGTCAAAGGAATTTTTTCATGCGCAACAATACACACGGGCGTCCGATCTCACTACCCAGAGACCAGAAGAAATTTACTAAACATCCACGTGAAAAAAAAAACAACCCCAGTCCTCACCGGAGCTTGAACCCTTGACCTCCAGCACTCGAGACGGACACCATACTCGAGACGGACACCTCGAGACCACGCAGTCCCCCCCCCCCCCCCCCCCCCCCCCCCCCGAAAAAGCTAATAGAATTGTAATAAAACTAATTTCCACATAATTTCCATCTCGTCTGTTAATTGTCCATGATTCGCTTCCATAATCATTCACATCCACAAACTTTGTCTTTGGGTGGGAGAGAATGATCACTTATAAGCTTGTCTCAAGTAGAGTAATGTCAGATGTTCATCATAAATCATAAACATAAGTGTAAAAATAAAGTGGGAGAGAACAATCACTAATAAGCCTTTACTTCCAGGTCTATTTGTTCAAATCCACCTCAGTGGAAAACAAACACGTGACCACTGGGTCAACAGGAAAAGCATGTTGGTCATTGCACCACCATGGTTCTCAAGCATAAGTATATATATGAGGGGAAGTCAATAAGTAAGTCACAAATGGCTGTAGAAAATAACTAAATATAACAACTTGAAACCAGTTTATTTTTATACATACATTGTCCCTTTATTTCTCAACATAATTTCCACCAACATTGATGCACTTATCCCATCGTTTTATCAGTCCTCCCAAACCGGCTGCATAGAACTGCGTGCTCTGTTTTCTAAACCACGTTTTCACTTCACATTCAACTTCGGCGTCATTCGCGAAATGTCTCCCGCCAAGGTGGGTTTTCAGTGGACCAAAAAGGTGGAAATCACTAGGGGCTAAGTCGGGGCTGTAAGGTGGATGTTCCAGAACTTCCCACCTTAGTTGGATTAATTTTCTCCTGAGTTAATCGAGCCGTATGTGGTCTGGCATTGTCATGAAGAAGCAACACTCCTCTAGTCAGCAGTCCTGGACGTTTTCTTCGAATTGCATCATGAAGCATCGATAGAACTTCACAGTATGATTCAGAATTCACATTGTCACCTTTCTTCTTGAAATTGGTTAAAAGCACTCCTTGACAATCCCAGAACACTGTCAGCATAACCTTCCCTGCTGATGGCGTAACCTTGAATTTTTGGACACAAGGCGAAGAAGGATGTTTCCATTGCATTGAAGCACGCTTTGATTCGGGCTGGTAGTGATGCACCCATGATTCGTCCCCAGTAACAATCCTGTTCAGCATGTCTTCTCCTTCATCTTCGTATCGACAGAGATGATGCAAGGACAGGCCAAATCGGTTCATTTTGTGTTCCTCCTTCAATTGTCTGGGTACCAACCTTGAGCACACTTTCTTAAATTTCAATCGATCATGCATTATGCTGTATGCTGAACCATGTGAGCACCCTATTGCAGATGCTACAGAGTCTGTCGTTACTCACCTGTCACCTCTAATCATCTCCTCCACCCGCTGCACTGGATGCTTCTGTTGCAATCTCAACAGGACGACCAGATCGGATTTCATCAACAATTTTACAGCATCCTTGAGAAAATTTTTCTACCCAGCTATGCACAGTTTTATGGGACAAACATTTGTCAGCATAAACAGGAAGCATTTCCTTATGAATATCCTTTGCAGACAGTCCTTTTGCCCATAAAAAACGCACAACAGCATGTTGCTCTTTGGTTGTACACTCTATAAGTACAGTCAACATTTTGTTTATGCGTTGTGCATGCACATGAGACACCTAGCGCCACCTGATGAACAGGAATATAAAGTTCGATGTTGCTGTCACCTAATGACATCTGTAGAAAACACCAACTACAGTTACCTGTAATCTCACAGAACTGTGTGACTTACTTATTGACTTGCCCTCGTTTTTATGTTGTTTGTCCATCAAGAATGATGATGACCATTCATTTCATCCAGTGGGGTTGAAAGTATAGAGCCGTGAATTCTAAGATGGCTGATAAGGCCTATTTTGGCTCAAAATGTTCTTTGACAATGTGGGCAAAGAATGCTTGACGTTCCAGGAGGAGGATCGCCTGCAGTGGTTTTTCTGTCCTGCCTTTTCTTCACAGCTCTTTAAGTCCTGGTTGCTTCACAAGTCACTGCACCCTCGAATTACGGTCTTTAGCAGCAGTCTCCCATGTGTCAAGATGAATTCCAAAAGCTTTCAGTGAGATTTTTAGAGTGTCTTCAAAGCGTTTCCTCTGGCCGCCTTGGAAGCGTTTACCACAAAGCAACTCGCTGTAGTAAATTCAACTCATACTATACTACTATACAGGCACCTGGCCATCTTGACAGACAATAGTTACTGTGTTTAAAACAAAGGCATAATAACCTCTTCATAGCAACAAGCCTGGGCTGAATTGTAGAGATCAAGTGTTACCCATGCTGCAATGATCCCTCTCTCGGTCTGTCTAGTTCACTCCAGAGACAATGTGTTTCCCATGCTGCATGATCCCTCTCTCGGTCTGTCTAGTTCACTCCAGAGACAATGTGTTTCCCATGCTGCATGATCCCTCTCTCGGTCTGTCTAGTTCACTCCAGAGACAATGTGTTTCCCATGCTGCATGATCCCTCTCTCGGTCTGTCTAGTTCACTCCAGAGACAATGTGTTTCCCATGCTGCATGATCCCTCTCTCGGTCTGTCTAGTTCACTCCAGAGACAATGTGTTTCCATGCTGCATGATCCCTCTCTCGGTCTGTCTAGTTCACTCCAGAGACAATGTGTTTCCCATGCTGCATGATCCCTCTCTCGGTCTGTCTAGTTCACTCCAGAGACAATGTGTTTCCCATGCTGCATGATCCCTCTCTCGGTCTGCCTAGTTCACTCCAGAGACAATGTGTTTCCCATGCAGCATGATCCCTCTCTCGGCCTGTCTAGTTCACTCCAGAGACAATGTGTTTCCCATGCTGCATGATCCCTCTCTCGGTCTGTCTAGTTCACTCCAGAGACAATGTGTTTCCCATGCTGCATGATCCCTCTCTCGGTCTGTCTAGTTCACTCCAGAGACAATGTGTTTCCCATGCTGCATGATCCCTCTCTCGGCCTGCCTAGTTCACTCCAGAGACAATGTGTTTCCCATGCTGCATGATCCCTCTCTCGGTCTGTCTAGTTCACTCCAGAGACAATGTGTTTCCCATGCTGCATGATCCCTCTCTCGGTCTGTCTAGTTCACTCCAGAGACAATGTGTTTCCCATGCTGCATGATCCCTCTCTCGGTCTGTCCTAGTTCACTCCAGAGACAATGTGTTTCCCATGCTGCATGATCCCTCTCTCGGCCTGCCTAGTTCACTCCAGAGACAATGTGTTTCCCATGCTGCATGATCCCTCTCTCGGTCTGTCTAGTTCACTCCAGAGACAATGTGTTTCCCATGCTGCATGATCCCTCTCTCGGCCTGCCTAGTTCACTCCAGAGACAATGTGTTTCCCATGCTGCATGATCCCTCTCTCGGTCTGTCTAGTTCACTCCAGAGACAATGTGTTTCCCATGCTGCATGATCCCTCTCTCGGTCTGTCTAGTTCACTCCAGAGACAATGTGTTTCCCATGCTGCATGATCCCTCTCTCGGCCTGCCTAGTTCACTCCAGAGGAAAGGTAACACCCCTACATCTGGAACAAGACAAGCTGCAGAAGCTGCCGGATCAGAAAAAGCAATGTTCTAAATGTCTGCCTGTTGGAGCTTTGATCCTAGACCAGTTGCAGACCAAGGATTAGGGTCTGGTCCGCCCTGCCATGACATTTAAGTCTTTGTTTTGCATTTCCTTGAACCAAGATAAGGCTTGTATGCTTCTAGTTGCGCTCCTCTGCCTGAAGTCATTACCTAATTTGGGGTGTTGGGTTTGGTAAGCACTGCCCAACATTCAAAGCATAAGTGAGTTATGACATATTTCACATCCTACTCAACATGAAAGATCAACATCCACCCTCTGTGACTGCTGCTGGGAAAGACTGAGAACCTATATGCTTGTCCCTGAGTGCAGTGACATAAATTATTCACCATAAAACACACACAATAAACAGACACATAAAACATACACATAAATGAGTTACAACATATTCTTAACTTACCCTTCGAAGAGTGGAACAACTGCCCACCCAATCAGTTCATCTTTGGAAATAACCAACGGCTTTCCATCAGGTGTCTGGACAGAGCCAGCAGATTTGTGATCAGCCTGTGGGCTGTACAAGACTTTCAGTCCAAAGAGCTGAATGATGAGGCAGCTGTTGTTGTCATAGAATGGATTCATCTTCTGTTGAGGCATACAGAAAGTGTTATCTGTTGTAGGGAACTCAATTTTTGCATTTATACACATGTATAAGCGTTGGACTAGTTATACATTGATAAGTATATAAACTGTCATGAGCACGGTCGGATGATGTGACTCAATTTGTTAACTGTTTGACTGATTACATTCTAAGGCTCCTGTTTAACCCCATTTTACACAAAAAGTATATAACAGAGTTCACCAACCTGCTATTTTTTTGGGGGCGCTCGCTCGATTTCAACTCAAGCATAGTCCATACACACTATTGCTAGTAGTGCTGGACTGAATTTTGCATGTGGATTAGCTTTCCCTATTAACAGTGTCCCTCATCATCAGGTGAACCCACTCTGACTTCAGATGTACTCGCAATTTACATCCCCAAGTAAAGGACGAGAGGTCAACATTTTAGTCCAACTTTCCAGTGTAGGGGTTGAACCACTAACCTCAGCATCAGCACACCAGAAGTTTAAGAACACGCGTAATTATCCATTCGGCCATGCTGACCTCCCCTTGCCAACATTTTATTTTTATTTTACACAATCACTAGGGGGTTACACCGAGGATGGCATGAGCATAGTCGGTTGAGGGTTTCGACGCCTGGAAACATCGTCCACTAAGAGAGGGAAAGACTGATCACTTATTCCCCTGTGCACTCAGGCCTGCAACATGTGACGGTCCCAGCACTTTACAGACACACATCAGGTTCCTGCTTCTGGACTTCTTTTCCTTTTATTTAAAACATGAACACAAACCTTTGGTGCATCCTCCCAAACTGGAGCTGTCAGGTGACTGCCAGGAGACAGTTTTGTGGTAACAAACTTCTCCTCTCTGCCAAAACCTTCAGACGTTGGAGAATTATATTTAGCTTGCTTTCCTGGTGCTACACGTGCAAAACACTGAATATATAGACCATCTGAAAAAATATGTATGAAACAAATACCATTTTGTAAACATTTTATTTGTTCTTGTTGCTATTTTGTTCCATATAAAGTGTTTAATTTTTATAGTATGAGAAATGCAAAGAATAGCACACTAACTTACCATGTAAGGCACTAGAGGTGACTAAAGAAGGTTTTCATGAGACTACCTCACACAGAAAAAACCTAGCTGCAAAATCCAGCTAATCAAGAAAAAGTCTACAATGTTCATGAGGTGAGTTTGCTGAGGGCCTGTGCTACAATTATAGATGGGTTCTAAGAATATCTTGGATAAAGACAAAACCAAACAGAGCTGAATATTGAAGAAAGTTGGCTATTAAAGAAACCTGAAATATTTTGGCAACTTGAAATGTCATGAAAGTTTGGAGAGAACAATCATGAAGGAGTGTATGCCTGGGAATAGAGGAAAAGGAAAGCCAAAGAGAAGATGGGTGCAGGATTTGGCAGATGATCTCCAGATGGGCGTATTGGAGGTGGGACATCTTCATTATGACCAAGAAGTTTTCTGGAAGGTTGTTATGGGAGTGTGGTTCTGCAAAAAAACATGCTACTGAATGAATGAATGCTACAATTGAAAGACCAAAGGCAAAAGAGAAAGAGAGGTAAAACACATTTGATATAAGGAATGTACATAAACATAAAAATGAACCTAAAAAGGCAGAAAAGAAGAGAAGAGAAGAGAAGAGAAGAGAAGAGAAGAGAAGAGAAGAGAAGAGAAGAGAAGAGAAGAGAAGAGAAGAGAAAAGGTAAAATGCATTTGATATACAACTGTACAGAAACATACCAATGAACCTGATAAGGCAGAAAACAAGAGTAAAGAGAGGTAAAATCATGTGATATAAGACTGTACACAAACATACAAACGAACCTGGTAATCCAAAGGCTGCTTTTATCTGGACGTTCAGACCAATATGGATTCTGTAGCGAACACACCGGTACAAAGGGAGATCACTAGCAGGTTGGTTTGCCCCTTGCTGTTTCTTTATGTCAAGTTTGTTTAGCAGCCATGTCGTTAGCTGGGCATCAGAGCCGCCTTGGGGGATTAGTAAAAGGCAAGACATGAGACACAAATAATAAAGGAACAAGACATTAGAAACCAGGAAATGAGAATTGTCACGAACCTCCCTCTTATGGCTCATACAAATAGGTATACAACAGGTAAATTGTCAATAGTAACTAACGCAAGGAGTAACAAAACCAGTATTACTACAGTAATCGTAAAATGGATATCCGTAAACTATGTCCATGATCAATACATAGGCATATCTACAATATTATAAATGCCCTTGCTCATGTGCGCCTCCAGTCATTCTATCAATAAATCAAACGTGCACATCAACTGCATATTCCTGTTCACACACTTAGAATCCTCGGCCTAATATATCCAAGCACCGAGGGTTCTAAAAAGTTGCATCACTTGTCATAACATTGTCAATGTTCTGTAAGTCTCATCACTAAGTTGTCCTCACTTTACGTGTTCATACTCAGTCTCGTTTCTAATTTCCTTCAGTCGCACATTTCCTAAATCATTTCATCTAGCTCCTAAATTCGTCTGGTCCTGTCGATGGTCTGAACACACACTGCCCTCGCTGTATTACGTTTTCCCCTTTTTGTCCCTACCTCATTCACTTGTCACAGGTCATTCTCCCGGAGACGTGCTCACCCCTCCATGATTTATCTTGTAGCCAAGTGGGTGTTCACTCACACTGGTTGCTCTGGTCCTTGACCTCAAGTAACCATGTCGGTGATTGTTAATGTCTGCTCTAACTGTTGGATTAACTCCTGTCTGACTTGTCCTCAGCGAATGTCCATGCCTGCTATCTGTACCTATTAACTCTTATCCACACTTTTACTAATGACAACCCAATGTAGGACTGTGACACACAAGTAGCAAGAGAACAGACGGTAACAAAGGAAGAGGCACAAAAACAAGGGAACAAGTTACAAGTAACAAGGGAATGAGTTATGATAAGTAACCAAGGAATATAACACATGACAAAGGAATGTGACACGAGTAACAAAGAAATGTGACATGAGTAACAAAGGAATGTGACACGAGTAACAAAGAAATGAGACATGAGTAACAAAGAAATGAGACACAAATAACAAGAGAATAAAGCATAAATAACAGGGGATTAGATACATGTAAAAGGGAATAAAACAAGTAACAACTGAATGTGATATAAGTAAAAGGAAATGAGGCACAAGTAACAGGGGATGAGACACAAGTAACAGGTGAATGATACACAAAAACAAGAGATGCGACACAAGAAACAAAGGTACCAGACATAAGTAACAAAGGAATCAGACAAGTAACTAGGAAATAAGACACAAATAACAAGGGTTAAAACACAAATAATAAGCTATAAACCACAAGTAACAAGAAATAAAACATAAAACAAGAAAATTTAACCAGTGAAATGGGAAATGAGACAAACTAACAAGTAAAAACATGAGATAACAAGAAAATAAGACAAGAAACAATTAATTGCGATACAAGTAGCAAGTAAACAACTGTCTACACAAAATTGGATGTGAGTTTATATGTGAATTCCCTTTAATAATATTACTTTAATAACATATTTGTTGTTGTAGGTTAGTAAATAACTGTCTACATAAAAATGTACGTGAATTTATACAAAAATAGATGTGTATTTATACAAAAACGGATGTGAATTTATATGTGAATTCCCTTTAACCAAATATTATTTTAATTAACATACTTGTCCTTGTGGGTTTTTCATACTGCTGAAGACGAAGGATCACATCCCGCACCACCTTGGGACGAGTCACGTTATCTGCAGCATAACTGGCAAACAGTCTCAACTCAGAAGCCGTAGGTTTGCATCCGTCAGATTTATAGTAGCCAGTAGAGTAATCTGCAGCAGGGATCAAGTCCTGGTATGAAAAGCAATAAAATTGTGTGAGCTTTAGTTTTAAATCGGCGCTGTGCCAAAGGGGTTACAAACAACTCGCAATCTCACGTACGAAAAATAACTGCAGGCATTTTGGAAGCAGACCGCCTTGAATTGGTTTTCATATAAAAGATTAAAATAGAGGACATTTTCACTTGAGCACAAAGTTTCTAGTTAGTTAAAAAGCATACCTCTTATCTATGAGGGTAAGTTAATAAGTAAGTCACAAATGGCTGTAGAAAAATAACTAACTATGATAACAGCTCGAAACCAATTTATTTTTATACATACATTGTCCCTTTATTTCTCAATATAATTTCCAAAAACTTTGATGCATTTATCCCATCATTTTATCAGTCCTCTCAAACCGGCTGCATAGAACTGAGTGCTGTTTTCATTTACCTGCCATCCCACAGAACTGTGTGACTTACTTATTGACTCACCCTCGTAACTTTTTCTACCCAGCTATGCACCACTTTCCAGGAAATCGCTAGGGATGAAAACCCACCTTGGCGGGAGACATTTTGCGCGTGATGCCGAAGTTGAATGTGAAGTGAAAACATGGTTTAGAAAACAGAGCACACAGTTCTATGCAGCTGGTTTGTATGTATAAAAAAACTGGTTTCAAGTTGTTAGTTAGTTAGTTAGTTAGTCGACAGATCATCCTCATCGAACCATTCAGTCCATAAGTGCTCGGATCCCCATCTCAGCAAATCCCGCAGCGTGTAGCAGCTAACGACGCCAGTTCTGTGTTGGTTTATCAATCTTCTTTGGCTTCCTGCGTAGTGTTCTTGTTTGGCCACCCCTCTTTTAATTTGCTGCTCTCGCAGTCTGGCCATTGTTGTAGATTCACAGTCATCACTTGGTTCTCGCAAAAGTCTCACTTCTCGTAGAGCATTCAGAATGTCAGCCTGGTCCATGGCGCGTCCGCCCTCCACAGTAGCCTCACCTGCGAGCTTGTCAGCCCGCTCATTTCCTTGTACTCCCGCATGCCCTGGCACGAAGATGAAACTAATCTTTGCCAGCAGAGACCGCTCCAGAGGCAGCAACCATTCTCTTCGGATCGACCCCTCCTCTATCCTCTTGATCATGTTCATTGAGTCGCTAAGGAAACAAGCCCTAGTGAATGTCTGTGTCTCGAGCCATGTTATTGCTTTACTTACTGCCATGACTTCCATGGTCAGGCTACTTGTGGTTTCAGTGAAAGCACCAGAGTCCTCCTTCACAATTCTCCCTCCGGCCCGAGCTGTAAAGGCCCATGAGCTTCTCACATGTCGGACGACCGACCCATCTGTGTAGATGACCGCGTCACCGTCTAGCGAATTCTCGAAAATCAACGCTTGTACTTCAGCCTCAACAGCAGCCGGATTTTCTTGTCTGCATTTTCTATCTAGTTGGATGCAAACTGAAAAGGATGTGCAGAAGTCTGTTGGCACTTGCACCCACTCCTCGCCAGGTTCTAAGTCCTCAAGTGAACACACCTGTTGAAGAATGTCTTCGGCTTGACCCATCCACGACCGTCCTCTTTTTAACCTGCTGCCCTTCACCTTCCTAATTTCACTATGCAGTGGATGTTGTGTGTTTGCGTTAATTCTGAGGTAGGCGCGTGCCCTGCAAACTTGTATTCTCTCTTCAATGGTTGGAAAATCAAGAAGGTAGCGCATCGCCCTGCATGCTGTATCTCTTGTACATCCAAGAATAATGCGCATAGCTTCATTCTGTATCCTTTCCATCCTTTCTATCTGCTTATGGCTGAGAGTCAGGATTGCCATTGCATACTCCAAAACAGACATGACCAGCCCCTCGTACAGAAGACATAGATGGCGCTGCTCACAGTTTGCTGCCGCCATCACCCGCATCGCTAGCCAAACCCCGCTTGGCCTTTGTTATCACCTGGTCTATGTGCACATTATAAGCAAGGCTTCGATCAAACCGTATCCCCAGGTAATTCATTGCCTGCGTTCTTTCCACCGTCTCTGAACACAGCATTACAGTTGGTGTTGGAGTGTTGACAATATGATTATTCAACGAGAACCAAGTCACTGTTGCCTTTGTTGGGTTGACCATTGCCCCAGCTTCATCACACCAAGTACTTATGCGATTGAGTTTGGTTTGTAGTTCCACAGCAACCTCCTCTCTATCCTTACCATGACGATACACTAAAACATCATCGGCATATGACAATGTCCTGCCAGGTCTAGTGATCTGCTCACTGGTGATTCTCACTGTGTAGGCATTGAACAGTACCAGAGATACTGTTTCAAGTTGTTATCATAGTTAGTTATTTTTCTACAGCCATTTGTGACGTACCTATTAACTTACCCTTGTAAAAAGAAATGAAACAAAACAATCAACAATACCTGCGTTTGAGGGAGAAGTCTTATGAGAAAGGAGCAGCCAGGGATGATGGGATTGTTGTCCAAGTCTGAGGCACTGATTTGATTCAAGCCTTCCTTCATGTTTGGCATACCTGAATGTAGCCTCAATTGGTGACCGCCCACATTGAGAAGCCCTTCCTGTCAGAAGCACACATGGGACAAACAGATGTTTTACACATGATACAAATGGACCAATCAAACATTCAATGGGTAGCATGGTGAGATATTTTACACTGATACAAACAGATCAATCAAACATTCAACGAGTGGCATGGTGAGATGTTATACATGATACAACGGACCAATCAAACATTCAACGGGTAGCATGGTGAGATATTTTACACTGATACAAATTGATCAATCAAACATTCAACGAGTGGCATGGTGAGATGTTTTATACACGATACAAATAGATCAATCAAACATTCAACGGGTGGCATGGTGAGATATTTTACACTGATACAAACGGATCAATCAAACATTCAACGAGTGGCATGGTGAGATGTTTTATACATGATACAAATGGATCAATCAAACATTCAACAGGTGGCACAGTGAGATGTTATACACATGATACAAACAGATTAATCAAACATTCAAAGGGTGGCATGGTGAGATGTTTTACACATGATACAAATGGATCAATCAAACATTCAACAAGTGGCATGGTGAGATGTTTTACACATGATACAAATGGACCAATCAAACATTCAATGGGTAGCTTGGTGAGATGTTATAGACATGATACAAATGGATCAATCAAATATTCAACGAGTGGCATGGTGAGATGTTTTACACATGATACAAATGGACCAATCAAACATTCAACGGGTAGCTTGGTGAGATGTTATAGACATGATACAAATGGATTAATCAAACATTCAACGAGTGGCATGGTGAGATGTTATACACATGACACAAACAGATCAATCAAACATTCAATGGGTGGCATGGTGAGATGTTATACACATGATAAAAACGGATTAATCAAACATTCAACGGGTGGCATAGTGAGATGTTTTACACATACAAAATGGTAAATCAAACATTTATGGGTGGCATGGTCAAATGTTTCAGTGTCCAGCTCGAGTTCAGAAGTTCCTGGGTTTGAATCCCAGGATAAGGCTAGGAATCTTCTCTATTGGAACTAACATTTTTTTAAAACCTGGCCTCTGTATACAGCTTGGAAACTGTTGGTGCAAGGAGTAGTTACTTCTTAGTTTGTAACAACATTCTCCAGGCAGATATCAGCTTCACTGTATGTCAACAAGAGAACAGTGAAACAAATTAGGAAGAACTTGGAAGCGGCAGAGAAGGAGACAGCCACACAGAGAAGCAGTCATACAGCGAAGTGATCTCACAGCAAAGTGGTCACACAACAAAGTGGTCACACAGCGAAGTGGCCACACAACAAAGTGGTCATACATTGAAGTGGTCACACAACAAAGTGGTCATACATTGAAGTGGCCACACAACAAAGTGGTCATACATTGAAGTGGCCACACAACAAAGTGGTCATACATTGAAGTGGTCACACAACAAAGTGGTCATACATTGAAGTGGCCACACAACAAAGCAGCCACATAGTGAAGTGGCCACACAACAAAGTGGTCATACATTGAAGTGGTCACACAACAAAGTGGTCATACATTGAAGTGGTCACACAACAAAGTGGTCATACATTGAAGTGGCCACACAACAAAGTGGTCATACATTGAAGTGGTCACACAACAAAGTGGTCATACATTGAAGTGGCCACACAACAAAGTGGTCATACATTGAAGTGGTCACACAACAAAGTGGTCATACATTGAAGTGGTCACACAACAAAGTGGTCATACATTGAAGTGGTCACACAACAAAGTGTCATACATTGAAGTGGTCACACAACAAAGTGGTCATACATTGAAGTGGTCACACAACAAAGTGGTCATACATTGAAGTGGTCACACAACAAAGTGGTCATACATTGAAGTGGCCACACAACAAAGCAGCCACATAGTGAAGTGGCCACACAGCGAAGCGGCCACATAGTGAAGCAGCCACACAACAAAAGTAGTCTCAACTTAAAAGTGAGCTGGTTTTCCAGAGTCTTGAGATTCCTTTGATGAGATGTGCAAGATTTAGTGACCGTGACCTGGATATGTGGCATGCCACAATCATCTGCACTGTTGAAATATGTAAACACCGGTTTATTGGCCCACTAAAACATATGGCCGACTCTGTGGTGAAGGGGTTATGGACACAATTCGTAATCCCGGATACAGCAGTTGAAATAAAGCTGTGGGCGATTTGGTAGCAGACTGCCTTGCATTGGTTTCCACTCATTGGTATGAATGCCGGTCATTCAGAAAGCAATGGCAAACTACTGAACGTAAAACTGAAAAGAAATCACAAACAGCCAAAAACTGCTGAGGTTGACTGCAATGTCCCGTAAAGAATATGCAAGTAAGTTATTAACATCTGAAAGACATTGCCTACTTGCCCATCCTATCTATTGGTTTCGGAGCTTGATGAGCACAGTCTCTGTGGAAAGGGGTGTTACTGAACTAGGAGGAGAATCTCTACACCAGTTATTCTCTGATGCAAGTTCTTGTCAGGACTCATACGACATGACAGTCAATGCTTCAGACTGAAGAGCAACACCTCACAGTCTTCCAGAGTATTCTGTCTTCATCTTCAGGCACCTTAAGATGTCACCAAGAATATATCAAAAGAAAGCAGCAGTTGACTTGTTCTTACTGGCATCTCCATAGAACTGGTCTTCAAATGGAGCTTGTGTAGACAAAAATAGTGTCCTCTGTTCTGCATATGTTGGACACTCCTGCAGCAAATGGTCAGTTGCCATTTTACTAGTTAAGAAGTCTTAAACTTCCAGTGTCTTGATGCTGAGATAGCGAATTCAGCCCCTACACCAGTCGGCTGGACTAAAATGTTGACTTCTCGTCCTTTGTCAAGATCTCACATCTGAGGTTGCGACGCGTTGTCTGTACCAACGCAAGGCAATATAACAACACGCAACCCTGAGTGATGTTAAACACTGCAGAGGGAATGCGGCGTCTTCGACGACGCCCATATAAGCAGCCAAGCACAGCAACTGAGCGACGCGTAAACAACCGCTGGTCGTACGGTACACCCCGTGAACCTTGCAGGGGTCACACCAGCGGACTTGAGCGCCGACTAGCGTGTAGAACGAAAGGCTAGTCAGACCGGGTTAGGTGTTTGTATGAGCAGGTCGCATGAGTCTGCGAGTGGTTTTGAATCTGCCTTGAGAGCTAGCCTGTGCGACAGTGGGAGACTGGTTCGAACGCTTGAGTGTTTTGGCTTGTAAGTGATCTGTATATTGATTGCATGTATCTGTATGTATTGTATTGATATTGTTCATGCCGTAATGATTGCTATGGATTGTCATTGCGCGATGTCTGTGCGATAATGAATGCAGCGCGTAAATAAAGCTTGTAAATAACAGGTTCGGATATTCACTTCGTGTGATTTGATAGTTAGATACTGCTTCACACTTGCCAGTAAACGAGCTACTTATCTTGCTCTACGCAAGACTCTGACAAGTGCGAACGTGGGGCTTCGTCCGGGTTTTGAACTGAATGCGAACTTGTAGATTTTTTTGTCCGAGTTTTTGAAGTGAAGATGTCGATAGAAGTGCGCAAGTCATAGATTAGGGTAAAGTAACGGTTAAATAGTGTTGATTTCATTAAATTATAAGTGTGAAGACATTATTTGAAGCCAACCGAGGCGTCTTCAGACTTATCGCAAAATTCAACCAATTTTGTACCTAAATCCAAAATGGCGGCCGTGCCCTTGAATGTCATTGAGTAGGGTCAGTGTGAGCGTTAAAGTTGTTTATTGTGGTAACGACTAACAATAATACTTGACAGCATACAAACCTTTACAGACTTCAGTGACATTACACACACCATACATTTACAAACGTTCTAATTTCGTTTAGTTTCAAAAGTACAGGTTTTATTTTGTGTGTCAACTTGACCTGAGCCTTGTGAACTTCAAAATTGTTTGTGCCTCAACCCGAAAGACGTTCCAGTGTGATTTCAAGCACCACTGAACAGCACAGTGTCCAAGGATTACTTGAGTATAAAAAATTTTTCATTCCTCTTTATACTTTCGTTAGTCTGGCTTTAAACATCAACTGTGCTAGAAATATTTGTAAATTACTAACATCATAAGTAATTTTGTTTATATTCATTCAATCATACGTATTGTTCATCATGTCTTCTTTAAACGATTTCATTGAAATGGGTTTAAAAATGAATATGTCTGGTGAGGGATTGAGAGCATGGAGTGAAAGTAAATATGCAGAATATCTCTTGAAACAGGAACAAATTAGGGAAAGGGATGAGAGAGCGGCCGAAAGGGCGTTGAAAAGTAAAGAGGCAGACTCAGAAGCTGCTTTGAAGCTTCAGCAGGCACAATCAGACGCTGCTCTAAAGCTTCAACAAGCACAATCAGCAAGCTGAAATCTTAGCCCAAAGTAAGAGAGAAGAACAAGAAACACAACTGAAAATTGAACAGCTAAAATCTGAATCTTCTAAAGATAAAAATAATAGAGAAACAGACAAAGATCAACCTTATAAGAAATACCAAGGTCTGATTAAAGGTTACAACACAGGTGATTGCATAGCAGCATTCACCCAAAATTTTGAATTTGTCATGGATCATTATAATATTCCAAAACCTGAATGGGGTATAGTATATGTCAGAACTCTTTCTGGAGAACCTCTGAAAGTCATAGAGTCGATCCCAAATGACCTAAAAGAAGATTATCTGTACATTAAGGCGAAAATTATGTCGCATTTTTTACTGGATGAATCAGGTTATAGAGAACAGTTTAGGAAGCTGTCTCCTAAGCCAACACACACGTTCTCTGATTACATCTCAGAAATTCAGAATATTTTTTCTAAATGGCTGTCAGCAGCCAAAGTAAATGGAAATTATGACAAATTAGTTGATCTTATGTTGAGAGATAAGATTATCACATCTCTCCCACCCCCATTTTCTAAATTTTTGTTGGAATGTCAATGTGAGAGTTTCCAACAGATGGAAAATCGTGGCTCTGGTTATTTTTCAGCCAATAAGCAATGTTTCTCTAGTAGTCTGACCAGCACAGACTTTGTAGCAGCAGCTACATATGGCAAATATCAGGCAGGGTCAAATAACAAACAAAGACCTTATAAACAAGCTGCAGAGAAATTCTATCAGTGCAGATATTGCCACTATTCACACAATGAGAATGATATGTGTGACCAACATCCTGGGTACACTGCCTACTTGCGGGACTATATTTCTAAGCAAGATAAAGCAAGGAAGAACTACAGAAAACTTACAAAATGTTATCTTTGTAAGGCTTTTGGTCACTGGCGTAAGAATTGTAAAGGCAAGTCAATGACCACAAAAGCTAATGCAGCCATGTTTGACAGTTCTTCTTCAGAAGATGAAAGTGTACAAGATCACCCAGTAAACTCAGCACATTCCATTGATGTGTTCCATCATGAAAAATGTACCACTTGTGATCAATTTCATGAGGATGGCGTGTTAACATGTGGCCATTCTATACCTGTTACCAGTGAGGAGGCCAATTGTCAACAACTCACTGACAGACATCATCGGGTACTTCTCTCACACCAATACAAGAATACTTGCAAGTCGTGTGGGAGGCAAAATACATAGTGCAATTTATTGCCATTGGCTTGCTACAGCAGTGAACAGTCGCTAATGAAACACATAACACTCTACCACAGAATCCTCTATCACAAATAGCTAACCACTATGCTACTTTCTATCTATGTAGTTACAACAAAACCCTAGCTCTATTCTAAACGAGGTGTACTCGACACGTCCTGTCTCCCGTCTGCCAATCTTTACTCCAGCCGGTACACACCACGCGGAGTCACCTTCACCTTGACGCGTGTTGCCTCACCTGGCACGCTTGATGGCAAACGTGTCATGTTGAGTGTCTACTCAACTTCTCCCGCTACCACGAGGCGTGACGCTTATCGTGGTTAGAGTGCTAACTCTCTGAACCACGCCTACGTGTCTCATGAGGGAATGGTTAACCTAACCCTATTCCCTCATCTCCCCTGCCCTTGCCTCGGGCACAGTATCCCCTCATGGCCTCTTTAAGGTTACCTGCTCTTCCTGGCTGAGGGGATGTGTTCCAGTCTTTGACACACACCCGCCCCTCCTGTGTTGCGTCACCAACTTTCACTCATTGGTTGTGACGCAAGAGGTTTCTAAAAAATTAGTGTCTCTAATTTTTGTCAAAGACTAGATAACTTGGATCTGGGCATTCCAATAGACTTCTACTGGCTATTATCACAATGTAGCAAAAACTCCACTTGGCTACTGGCAATCGCCACAAACTTGACTGGTTGGCGTGAGCCATTTCTCACATGCTATATTATACTTATTAGAGGTATGTCTGAACCGGACCGTTGTCTTATAAGACCTGCCCTCACATAGTAAATTAACTTACTACCCATCCAAAGTTGACTTTCTTAGGGTCAACACATGAATTGCTTCATGTCCCCCATATAATATCTAACAACCATTATACAAGAGTGTGTGCGATAGGCTTTACCTACATCGCTTCCGCGTGTAAAGTTCCATTTCACTGTTAAGATAGTTTTTCGTTGTCTATTATGTCCCCTGACCCAAAGTTATCTCCCTTTGATTTACAAAAAGTGTATGTAATTTATATGTTTGTTTTCCTGGTTGTTTGCGTGTTTGTATGTAATTAATCTACTAATCTAATTCCTACTCTATATTTATAACTTGTATGTGTATGTATGTTAGTTGTTTTTTTTTTGAGTGTCATAATTTGGTTCAATGTGGCCACAAATAGGTGAATAACACTAATTCGTGACTACATTCCCTGGTTATGAAACCCAAAATACTGTAATCTAAGTTCTAACCTATATTACAGACAACACATTCACACTAGCACATGTTCACCAACGAAAAACAACAATCACACAAACAAATATTAAAAGTTAAGCGAGGCAGCAGAAGAATTTGCTGACTAACCTCCCTCTCTCCTGTCTCTCTTCCATTCGTTTTCCCATTCAAACTTCTGTCATACTCCTTTCACTCCTAATTCTATCATACATCTTTTATCCTTATATACCCATTCTTCTGATTATTTAAAAACCTTTAAGTAACACTGTACAGATTCGGCGCAGTTTATGACTGTCGAGCCCAATGACTGTGCGTAAGTCGCTGCACGAGTCATCTATTTACACTATATTTACATGGATGAGACCGTGTTGATGATTTGTCCCCTTGATCTCATCGTACAGTATATTAAATTAATCTAAGACTCTACATTCTAACATAGTAATCCTATTTCTATACCTCAGTATTTGATGTGTTATCTAACTTTTGTCATGCTAATTATCTGATATGTTTATCTAATCTAAGGGATGTAACCTAACTATTTCACTGTACTTGATGTGATGTGAGTTATGTACCTTAATTAAATGGATGATGTGAACCGAAATTATATACTTTTCTATCACTATATTACCTAATTTTTTTTTTTTTTTTTTTTTTAATTGACAAGAAATTATATGATTGATGTTATTACTCTAAATGGTGTAAATGATGTATGTTCACTTATGTAATGTTTTTAATCTATAATAATGTAAAATGATAATACTAATAAATGGTAATGTTTGATCGATGGTATGACTTCACTAAGATGGAATAAGCTAAACTATATTGCAGTTAAATGAAATATCACACTCTAAATGGTGCTATTTCTATCACTATTTTAATTTAATTTATTATGATGTAATTAACTATATTTATGTCTAATCTAATTTTGTAATTTAAATTTAAGTTAAGTAACCGGGTTAATTACCGTACTACCTAAACTATTTAACTAAATGAGAATTATTATATTACCTAATTCTATCTCTAATTTATCATTATTTTAAAATATTTAATTACATATCACATTAAGTTTATATACACTGTATTCAGTTCCTTCAGGATAGTAGTTGCATTCATGTTTGCACATTGGTTGTATAGGCATAATAAATCTACACAATTTGCCTGGGTATCTGAAATACATTATACAGTCATAATAGAGTTTTCTCGGTAGTGCCCGTGTAGAGATTCGCTGGTGTCGTAGCTCAGTCTTTTTAGTGTCTATAATTAAGCACTGTTCTGACACTGTTCTCTGCATTTCACACATGGCATTTCCCACACATGATACACCGGAATGGAGCTTAGTTGAAAATGAGCTGTCCTATTACACACGGTAGTATCTACGTTCTGCAGCACAGTTCTTTAGTTCATGTCTGCGGACACCTGATAGTTCATTGTACTTGGTTCAGTATTTAGCACATAAAGTAGATGTACATGTAACACATTTTATATACATTATTGTAATCTATTTATGTACTGACTATCATTCTCTATCTATATGCGGACTTTCGGGTATTTCTACCCCTGATGGTCTACTAAGGGTATCAGCTAAAATGTTGTCTTTACCCTTGATGTGTTCTATACTAAACGTATAGTTCTGCAAAATAAGAGACCACCTGTATATCCGGTCGTTTCGGTGCACCCCGGACTGGATGACTGTAATCGGGGAGTTGTCGGTCTGGACAATGCAGTGAACATCCGTCAGAACTCGATGGAGCTTTCTCACTGCATAGATGACGCTTAGGGTTGCAACTGTGATATGCAATCTCTGGACTCAGCAGGTGTGATCTTACGGCTCACGTAGCAACTCGGGTGGAAGATGCCCTCAAAAAATTGGCCTAGTACTGCTAGCATCTGTCCTAGAATAATAAACGAGCCTAGGATTAGGCAAGCGGAGGATTGGAATATTTACAAAAAAGAATTTTCAATTTTTGACAATGCAGAAATTAATAATGCATCTTTCACATTTCATTCCACAAATGCTTTTAAAACATTGGAATATAGAATTATAATTTCTGAGTAATTTACTAATTCCAAAAGGCTTCTGACCTGTTTTTTTCTGTTAGACATGGTCAGATTCATAATTTTGGTACTAATTTTCAGGTCAGTTTACAGTTGGACTTGAGAAATGACATGACCCAAAATGAATTTATTTTAGGCCTAATTTGACTTTGCTTGGTTTGACAGTGAGACCGAAGAGTCGCACTCTGTCAAAGGCATGTCTCAGTTTCAGTAGGTGTATTGTCCAGTCATCAGTATTCTGATTTATTCATGTGTATTCTATAAGTTCACTACCTGTATGCCCCTCGTCGGATTTGCCAGTCTCACTAACTAGTGTAGTTGCGCTATGTATGTCTGTCGTCTGATCACTTGGTGTTGTTGCAATATGTTCGTCTGTCTCTACTTCTGTCTGTTGTCTTGAAAAGTAAAGTTTACGCATGTTGACATGGAATATCTCTAAGTGTCTGTTTATCGACATTCCATCGTCAACATGTACCATGGTTATGTATCACCTTGAATGGTCGTTGCCATTTCGTTTGTATGGAAGTAGCCTAAATCTGTCTTGATCAAGTTCAAGATCACTTGTTTTCGCACCTTTGTTTGTGTGCTTGTGGTAGAACTGACCCTTCCTCTATCAATGGCTTGGGTGCCAGTATAGAAGGTTGTACTTCAGTTGTAGGATGTCTATCCTTAAACTTTGTACCAATTGTTGACAGACATTACACGCGAATACATTATGAAAACCTAATTTTATCTTCTTGAAAAAACCTGGTCTGGTGTTGTTGTATGCAAGATGACCAGTCACCGGTGTTTTATGTGCATATTTTGGCATAGTTAACCGGTGTTGTTCAGGTAACATCTGTTCATGGTTACCAGTAGCATGACCTGTAGTTGAAATGCCATTCTTACGTCTAAATAAACAAGATGCATTTTTGGTCACTCTGGCTTTGACCTTTAACAATTTTAAGTATGGAGACACATTAAGAGTAGATTTCTGGTGGTGTAAAAGTTTCTGTTTGTTTGTGTCATCTGTGCTGGTTGTAGAAAGCATCAGTAGTGTCTCATCTTGTAATATTTTATGATGTTTTGAAGTGTCTGTTTTGGCTGTTGTAATAGTTGCCTTTACTTTTTCCCATGCAACTATTTCATCAATCGTACACTGTTTTAGTTGGGGTAAGCACCCCAGAATCACATCAGTACAAGGGTTGTTTAGTATTGCACAGGTAAAGGTACCAGAGAGAAAAGGAGAATCAATATGGGCTTTTGCCAAAGGGTAAATTTCAATGTTACCCGAGAAGGTTCGACACTTGACCGTATCACCTGTGTAATCACCCGGATCCACCAGTTCTTTCCGAAGACCAATAAGGGTGCTGCCGCTGTCCAGCAAACATTGGCATGGTACATTATTGACCATTGCATTGTGGAACACAAGATTGCCTCTGGAGGCTAATGCTGCATTTACATTCTCAGAGGAGAATGGTACTGTATGCCCACATTCTAGTTTCCCATCTGCATGGAATTGGTGACATCGTTCACAGCTGTCAAAGCTTAACATATCGTTTGCACTACAAACGTCTTCACACTGATTAAATGGCAGTTCATTCTCAACCTCACATTCACTCTCACTACCACTATCTGAAGAGGTGTCAATCAGAATAGCATTGCTAGCTTTCATACGTTGGCGGCCCAGGCACTTATTACTATAATGGCCATAGCTGGAACAAAAAAAACATTTAATGGCCCGCCTGTATGCAGATCTTTTGCTCTGCTGTTTCTTGATCACTTTTTCAAGATGCGCCGGATAATTTGGCGATTTGTCACACATAGCATAAGAATCATGTACAAGTTGACAATGTATGCATTTGGACACTTTCATGTCTTTCTTATCATATTTCTGAAAAGGTTTTCTATTACTCTGATATTTTGGTTGGTCTTTCACAAAATAAACTATTTCAGAGTCATTTGAAGTTTTAAAGACATCTCTGTTAGAAGAAAAATATGCCGATCCTTTCTTTTCAAACTGTTCTATGTTTTCTATGTCTGACTGCTGTAAAAATTTAGCAAAAGGAGAAGGTATGGTGGATATAACCTTATCCATAGCAATTAAGTTTTTTAATCTATCAAAGTCTCTTCCTATGTTAGCCGCTTTAAGCCATCTATTTAGTACACTTAGAACATTTGAGACGTAATCAATGAAAGTCTCATTGGGTTTAGGCTTTAAATTTGAAAATTGATTTTGATATCCAGGGGCATCAAGTAAAAAGTGTTGCATTATCCTATCATGGATGTATTGATAGTTAGATCTGAGGTCTGTTGGTATGGACTCTATTACTTTGAGGGGCTCACCACTGAGATTCTTCATAAAAATTGGAGCCCACATTTCTAATGGAACTTGGTGAAATTTAAATTGGTACTCTACGTTCTCTATCCATGCTGATATGGGATCATCTTTACAGTATGGTTTGATAATATTTTTGTATTTGTTGAACTTATTTTCCTCTTGTTGACTTTTTAGTTTAGTGGCAGAGATTTCGGCGTGTGACTCTACCTCCCTCTCTTTCATCTTTAACTGTGTCTCTGATTCTACTTGTATCTGTTTTTCTTTGACTCTTGTCATTTCAGCTATCTCTTTTTGCTTTAATTCTAATTCCCTTTGTCTTATTTCTATCTCCTGATCTAACTGCTTCTGTTTCATCTCCTTATCATGTTCTCTATCTCGTTCTTCTTTTTCCTTTTGTTGCTGTAATTGTTGTTGCTTAATCTGTTTGTCATCTTCTAGCTGTTTCTGTTTTGTTATCTCAGCTAGTTGAGCAATCTCTTTTTCTTGTTGTAACTGTTGTTGTTTAATCTCTAATTCTTTTTGCTTATTTATTTCAGCTAGTTCTTTTTGGTGTTCTCTTTCTTGTGCACGTTCGTCCCTCTCCGCATTTTCTTTTCGTGTTTGTTCTTCTTTTGCTTCTTTAAATTTCTGATCTGCATATTGTTGTAGCTCTTTTCCTGTTAATTCTAGATCTTTACCTGCTTTTATGAAGTCTGATAAAGTTGTCATCTTAATTTAGTATTCGGCTAGCAGTGACAGGCAATGATGACTTTTATCAGTTATTTATCTTTGATATGTTATGTTTATTCACTAATGAGCACAAAGAATTGTACTCTTTGCTTGTGCCCTGCAAAATTTAATGCTGAAAAAACAGAGCACAAAAATTGCAATAGTGTCTCAAAAGCTGAAAAAGAGATGCACTATTAATCAAATTGCATGCCAAAATATGTAAGTGTACTCAGCTTTAACGTTCCCGAGGATCGGGGAACGGAACTCCGTCGACACAGGTCACCTTGATACTTTAGGGTGGAAACACGTTACGTAATTGGGACACCATAGTTGGCACACCGGCATCCGTACACAGCTGTTGTTCACTCTTCGATATGTAGGGCGGCAGTGTTACGCCCAGAGGTGCACGATATAATTACCCTGACAACTAAGGACAATGACTTAGACAATGATAGAATCACGAACAACTAGAATATGTACCACGTAAATTAATTGTCGATGTCCTGTCTTCGTTCTATCAGTATTGCCCTACGTTACTATTCTAGTTAATTTATGTAAGTGTTGTGCAAGCAAGTGCCATCTGCTCGCCCGAAAGTAGTTCCATCGTGACGGTAAACAATGAGAAAATAGACCAAAAATATTAATAACTGCTTTTCATAAATATAAATAACCTAATAATATTTAAATAAATAAATATATTTCTTTCGTAAATCAAATAAAGAAATAATAGCTGATGTAACGTACCGATTCAGGCGAGCGCCGTTTAGCAACTTTGTAAACACTCGCTTGCTGTATGCTAATGAGCCCAGACGACTGTTTGTCAATCGTCTGACGTCACAGCACAGCGCGATGAAAAATCGATATTGTCGGCAGGCGTTGTATCGCTCCGCCCTGAATCATTTTTGGTACTCATTTGTCAACCAAAACGATAAATATTTAAATAAATATAGAAAAAGAAGAATACCAATACTTACAGCTCTGATGAATACATAATTTCACTAAATAAATATTTCATAAACACAATTAAACATAATGAAACCATTTATTTCGCCACGACAGGCATACTTCTAGCTTGCGAGGTTGCTCTAGCTTGCATGAATTATCGTCACTACACAAATTAAATTAAACCCTAGTCTGGAGCTCGTGGACGAGTGGATTAGCTTGAACTTTGCGTCCAAGCTTCACTTCTGACAACCACAATTACCATTTACTGTGGGTATTAGCTTGGCGCTTTCGTCCAAGCACCACTTTCTGACACCACAATTACCCTGGCCTGTCAACAACTCACTGACAGACATCATCGGGTACTTCTCTCACACCAATACAAGAATACTTGCAAGTCGTGTGGGAGGCAAAATACATAGTGCAATTTATTGCCATTGGCTTGCTACAGCAGTGAACAGTCGCTAATGAAACACATAACACTCTACCACAGAATCCTCTATCACAAATAGCTAACCACTATGCTACTTTCTATCTATGTAGTTACAACAAAACCCTAGCTCTATTCTAAACGAGGTGTACTCGACACGTCCTGTCTCCCGTCTGCCAATCTTTACTCCAGCCGGTACACACCACGCGGAGTCACCTTCACCTTGACGCGTGTTGCCTCACCTGGCACGCTTGATGGCAAACGTGTCATGTTGAGTGTCTACTCAACTTCTCCCGCTACCACGAGGCGTGACGCTTATCGTGGTTAGAGTGCTAACTCTCTGAACCACGCCTACGTGTCTCATGAGGGAATGGTTAACCTAACCCTATTCCCTCATCTCCCCTGCCCTTGCCTCGGGCACAGTATCCCCTCATGGCCTCTTTAAGGTTACCTGCTCTTCCTGGCTGAGGGGATGTGTTCCAGTCTTTGACACCAATCTTGTAGTAAACTCCAAAGGTAAACTAAACATCCACCAGGGGTATGTTAATGGTAGAGCTGCCACAGTTTTACGTGATAGCGGGAGTACTCTCATTGGCGTAAAGAGAGATTATATTTTACCATCACAATATAGTGGTAAATATGTCACATGCAGGACATTCTCAGGAAACATAGAGAAATATCCACTTGCATGGGCATATATAACTACACCATTCCTTACAGGAAAGGTTAAATGTGCAGCATTAACCAATCCTTGTTGCGATATTATCATTGGAAACCTTCCTGAAGTGAATGACATGCCACATGACAGTAGTGCATCAACTGTCATTTGTAATATTGATACTACCATTTCACCTTCATCACCAATCACCATTCATGATGTATTACCACCTGTAAATGAATGTACAAATACCAATCTGGCTACGCCAGAACATACATGTAATTGTGTGAATGTGACATCAATGTGTGATGAGAATGATCGTTGTAATGTAATAAATGCAGTAACTAGATCTACTGCACAGACGCAAGATCGAATCGATCAGACAGAGGCTTTACAACGAGTAAGTCCAGTTGTAACATCTCCTGAGACAACTATGGAGAAGTTTATAACATCTCAGAAAGCCGATCGATCTTTGCAAAATTATTTTAAACTTGTAGGCCAAAAGCCAAGAGTAGCAAAGAATGCTCAATGGTACTTTGCTCTGAAGAACGGAATTCTAACACGGTATTACACCAAAGGTTCCAGCACTATAGAACAAACAGTGCTACCGTTAGAAAACCGCAAACAAGCATTGAATCTAGCTCATGACATACCCTTTGCAGGACACATGGCGTATGCTAAAACTAGAGCAAGGTTACTTTCTCAATTTTATTGGCCTAAGTTTTGCAACGATACCAAACAGTATTGCAAATCGTGTGACATCTGCCAAAAGCTTGTCAAAAAGGGTAAACACCCACAAGCTGAATTGCAAGTTACTGATTTGGCTAGTAGACCGTTTGAAAAGATCTCGGTCGATATAGTTGGTCCTCTTAACCATGTAACATCAAGAGGTAATAGGTACATTGTAACACTCATTGATCTATGTAGTCGGTGGCCTGAAGCGATTCCAATGAAGAACATAACTTCCAAAGACATCATGGAAGTGTTCTTTCATATTTTTGCTAGGGTAGGATTCCCTGATACCATCCTTTCAGATCGGGGTAGCCAGTTTATTGCCGCAGCTACACAAGCCTTTACCAAGATGCTGGGTGTTAAACAATGCTTCAACAGCCCCTACCACCCACATTCGACAGGTATCGTGGAAAAAATTAATGGCGATCTTAAACATATGCTCTCTAAAGTGCAATTTTGTTTGCCTATAGGGAAGTGCCCCATTCCAGCACTGGGTTCTCACCATTCGAGATAGTATATGGTGCACAACCACGCGGCCCATTATCTTTGTATGAATCTATGTTGACTGAAAGTACAACTTTGCCTAGACCCATTTCATCATATGAACATGTAACATCATTGCGTGACAGAATTATGAAATCATGTGTGTTAGCCAAACAAGCTCTCCAGAAATCAGGAGCTATCTACCGACAATATGCTAACAGAGGAAATAGAACTATTACACTGACACCAGGACAGGACGTTCTTCTTCTTTTGCCAAGTGATAGACATCTCCTCACTGACTCATGGCAAGGACCGTTCAAAGTACTACGACAAATTTCGACGGTAGATTACGAAATTGCAGTTAGGGACAAACATAAAATTTTCCATATTAACATGCTCAAACCATATTACCACAGGCAAGACGACCAAGTAGAGACTGCAGCAAGCACCACCATAGTGGACCAGACGGACGACAACGACACTGACGAGATACCGACACCAGTTCTTGACACGACGACCAACGTAAAGGACATTAAGGTAAATCCTAAACTGACGCAGACACAGACTGACAGTTGCAGACAACTGATACAAGAGTACAGGACGATCTTTTCTGACAGCCCAGGACAGACAGACTTAGTTCAACACCAAATCATCTTGACATCCGACATTCCTATTAAGTGTAGACCGTATTCCATCCCTATACACTATAAGGAAAAACTACATCAAGAAATCATTGATTTAGAAGCAAATCATATCATTCGACGTTCACAATCTCATTTCTGTTCACCAATAGTTTTAGTACGGAAAAAGGACAAAACTATCAGACTCTGTGTGGACTATCGTAAGCTCAACAGCATTACACAGTTGGATTTAGAACCGATGAGCAACTGTGAAGACATCCTGACTGAACTATCTGACTCACGTTATTTCACCAAACTTGACATGACGAAAGGTTACTGGCAGATAGCTGTACATCCTGACAGTATACATCTGACTGCATTTGCCACACCGTGGGGTTTATACGAATGGTGTAAACTACCTTTCGGATTAGTCAATGCACCGGCTACCTTCGTCAGAATGACAAGAATTCTTTTGACAGACATTGCTAACATCATTTGGTACATGGACGACATTTGCATACACACAAAGGACATGACAGATCACATAACAGCACTACAACAGACATTTGACAGGATTAGACATCATGGACTGACTGTAAAACCTTCCAAAGTTGATATAGCCTTTCAGGAAATTTCATTTTTGGGCTATAAGATCTCAAATGGCTTTATATCAACTGACGATAACATCATGTCTAGAATCTTGAAATTGTCGCTTCCGACAACTAAGAAACAGTTGCGAAGTGTCTTAGGTCTTTTAAACTATTATAGACAATTTATTCCTCATTTTGCTGAATTGACCAAATGTTTCACTGATTTACTAACAAATAAACAGCCCAACGTGATTGTAAACAGCGAATGTTTAAGGCCAGCATTTACGAAGATTCTTTCATATTTTCTCTAAAGCACCTATTCTAAAATTGCCAAATTTGAATATCACTTTTAGATTAAGATGTGACGCGAGCTCCGTAGCCATTGGAGGTGTGCTTCTACAGGAACACGACCAAATCTTGTACCCAGTATACTACGTCTCTCGAAAACTGAACACCAGCGAACGAAATTATAGTACGCCGGAACTCGAGGCTCTTGCCATGGTATTTTCGGTACGGAAACTCTCTAGATTTCTGTTAGGTAAACATTTCATTATTGAAACAGATAATAGTCCGCTGACAATTGTTACCAGAGGAACGCCAAGTAACAGCAAGGTGGAAAGATGGTCCCTTCTTCTGCAGGACTATAGCTATGAGATTAACCATATAAAGGGTTCCCAAAACTGTCTTGCAGATCTTTTGTCGAGATGTCCATACGACGAACCTAATACCCAGTCAACACCAGAGCACAGTGCAGAGGGTGTATAAAACTGCAACGTAGATAGTGCTCAGTACCACAGCCAATTGTGACAATGTGTCAGTAACGCTGTGTACAACAATGTGATAGGGTAGATTGTATCTCCCAATGTATATAACATGTGTACATATTTGTATTCTTATTATTATCATTATTATGCGAATGAATGCGTGTATAATTGTGAGATATGTGAAAGAATGGAATCATTATTATGTAAACTAATGTGTTGTATAACTGTGAGATATGAGAAAGAATGTGATTATTATTGTAAATACATAAATATTGTAACAAGTGGACACTACAAATACAAGTGTCACTGGACAACACGACAAGATCCAGGAACTTACCAAGCTACTACAGCATGAAGTAATCCTGAATGTATCCAGACCGATGTGTCCAAGACGTTTTAACAAGGTACGAAAGATGACTGCAACATTACAATCCGAGCAGAAGGCGGAAGAGACGATCCAACAGCTGATAGTAACAACTACTACTCCGTTTATATAATATCCATCCAGAACGGAACAACGTCGTGTGAATGACACCACAACACATGTGTAAGATAGCACAGCTGTATACTTCCGGTATTTTTTGCATATTAATTTAAAAGTTAGCAGACTACGCTAAAAAGTCTATAAATTTATGACAATTGTATTAAAATGTGATTTAAAATATGTCCATATACGGAATTGTATATGTCGATATTTATAATATGTAATCTCAGCATCGTAACTTGATTACTTCTTTACAAACGTGACTTTTTGTGCACATTTGTCAATAAGTATCAAATTATGACACTAAGAAATAAATTTGCAGTTGTAATTTATGTCTTCCAAACGACGATAAATTATTGTTCCTAAATTTTTTGTATAATAACCAGGGGACATTACTCTAAATTCGTGGTGATGTGTAAATATGTATTGTAACCATTCACATGTGTGCTTGATAGATAACATGTCAATGTGACGTCATTTATATATGGACAATATATTGCCAAAACTGTTGACCTTCATTAGAAACTCTAAACAGAGGTCTGATGACGGAGCTATCTCAGAGGGAGATGCTCACAGCTTGACCTGATGAGTTTAGTATTTTTGTTTTTGGTTGTTGAGGTAGGGGCCAGTTTAGCCGATACCTACCGGACTAGCTGTGTCACAGCGAGGTAATGCCCATTAAATAGATTGTACTTGACTGTTGTACTTCATGGTGCAACATAATTGTTGTATACATATTGTTTACTATTCACCTGTATATATTTATAATAACTACTAAGTTATACAATGTTCGATTTTGACAAGTTTAATAACACCTATATATATTGTACATGAAAGGAAATCCTTTCATGAAAAAGGGGTGTGGAGAGTGTCAAGATCTCACATCTGAGGTTGCGACGCGTTGTCTGTACCAACGCCAGGCAACATAACAACACGCAACCCTGAGTGATGTTAAACACTGCAGAGGGAATGCGGCGTCTTCGACGACGCCCGTATAAGCAGCCAAGCACAGCAACTGAGCGACGCTGAAACGACCGCTGGTCGTACGGTACACCCCGTGAACCTTGCAGGGGTCACACCAGCGGACTTGAGCGCCGACTAGCGTGTAGAACGAAAGGCTAGTCAGACCGGGTTAGGTGTTTGTATGAGCAGGTCGCATGAGTCTGCGAGTGGTTTTGAATCTGCCTTGAGAGCTAGCCTGTGCGACAGTGGGAGACTGGTTCGAACGCTTGAGTGTTTTGGCTTGTAAGTGATCTGTATATTGATTGCATGTATCTGTATGTATTGTATTGATATTGTTCATGCCGTAATGATTGCTATGGATTGTCATTGCGCGATGTCTGTGCAATAATGAATGCAGCGCGTAAATAAAGCTTGTAAATAACAGGTTCGGATATTCACTTCGTGTGATTTGATAGTTAGATACTGCTTCACACTTGCCAGTAAACGAGCTACTTATCTTGCTCTACGCAAGACTCTGACATGGGGCTGTAATTACAAATACCTTAAAAGTCAGAGTTGGTTCACCTAATGGCGAGGGACGATGGTAATAGGGAAAGCTAATCCACACACAAAAATTAGTCCTGTGCACTCCCCAGTCGTGACAACTACTAGAAGTTGGACTATGCTAGAGTTCAAATCAAGCGAACGCAAAAATAAATGTTACCAGTTACAGAGAATTCACAAAAACCAATCAAATCAGAAAGTAACAAACAGTAAGAAGACAGTGTTGCATTCACTTACTCCTTTCTTCCTGCCAGCGTTAAACACTCTGACCAGGGCACTGCCAATTACAACCACCTTTTGTGTCTCAATGTCAAACGTGTAGAGACGTAGAAAGAGCAGCAGTTCTGGGTCAGCAATCTGGCGACCCTCGTTGACCAGCATGCTGAAGTTGAACATTGGTGACCTTGCTGGGCTGTCAAGGTCAGGGACTGCTAGGATGTCCTGTAAGTTTGTTAGATCACCTGCTCTCAGAATTCTGCCTGTTACCTGAAAAAATACAAACCAAAAACCTAAATCTATGAGAAAAACCATAGCTGTGAGAAAAACCATGTCTGTGGGAAAAAAAAACCATAAAATCTTATGGCTGTGGGGAAAAACCATGTCTGAGTAAAACCATATGTCACTGAGAAAAATCATACATCTATTAAAAGAGAATGCATCTGGGAGGGGGGGGGGGGCATATATTTATAAGAAAAACCATGCATATATAAATAACATTATGTACCTCTAAGAAACAATATCGTGAGAAAACCATATTTCTGAGTCTGGAGAAGGGAAGGAGATGCTGTGACAGTCCCCATGGAAATGGTATTTTGGTATCGGGTGGGAAGAAAAGCTCTCATTCTTACATGTGCACGCCCTTTTCAGATGACCTGACTGCCAACACATGAGTCAAAACTCCATCTTAAAGGGAATTTACAGTCAACCAACCACCTTCATATTCTTACCTCACTACATCTATCTCATCTTCACATGTACATCATCCTAATTCCAGCTAATTAACCTTCATGCCACATCATCATGATACCAACTCTCAACATTTATCCAATCTTCACCACTCCCATCTCATCTTCACAATTCCTATCTCACCTTCAATGTGAGGACGCTGAGGACGGACAAAGGATGTATAACACATATCACATATGACAGGTTTTCTGGTCCAAAATGACGGATAGGCTGTTGAGCTGTTAAGCCTCTGGAGTGTTTTTGCTTATGGCTACAGTTTGCTTACAGATTTATCTCATTTTGGACTGGCTGGACATGGTACCATTGCCCAGCTACTGAGTTAAGTGTGTGGAGCGACACTGTGAGCTATGGATTTCATGTGGAATGGTTTTACATCTGTCCACAGTGGTTTGTATTGTGAACTGCATGTTAAGAAAAATGGTGGACAGCCAGTTGCTGAACTAGCTGATTTTGCCTTATGCAGTAAGCGTGTGCAACTGCTGGATTTCTAGTGACCGCCGCTTCCGTTCACGATGAACTGTAATTCCAGTGGCGGACTGTTGTGTTAGCATTCTTGCAGCGCCCTTATGTATGTATGCCTGTGTGTGCTGTTAGTTTGTCAGGACTGATGTCTGTTCCATTTTTCATATGAAACAATGAGGAGCATTTGTGTGTTATTCTCTGGCACAGGAACAGAGTATTATAGGGTGATCCTTTGCTGTGAAGATTACTCCAGAGGAACGATAACACCAATACATCTGGAAAAAGACAAGCTGCAGAAGCTGCTGGATCAGCAAAGCACTGCTCTAACTGTCCGTCTGTCAGAGCTTCCATCTTAGACACGTTGGCAACCAAGACTTAGGGCCTGGTCTGTCTTGCTATAACATTTAGTCTTTAGGTTGCATTTCCTCACACTAGGATAAGGCTTGTACTATCCTAATTGTGCACTTTCACCTGAAGCCATTAGCATAATATAGGGTATCGGGTTTGGTGTGCGCCGTCCAAAAATTTGACGCTATTAGAAAGCAGGTAGTACTGTCTACTTTCATTACGTAGCTCAGTCAAATAAATCTAAGACCTGACAGTGAATAGTATCCACACTGAGAAAATATGAGAATGGTACAACTAGAAAGTCTTTTCACTGGAACTTGGAGGGGAAAGGAAACAGAGGGAGACTTTAAAACATGTGGGTACGTGAGCTAGGGAGGTGATGCTGGACAGTTTTACATCAAGACATGGAGGAAAATCAGGATCAGAAATGACTGGTAGCACATGAGACAGAAGGCTTTGGACAGACATGATCACCAAAGCCACAAGGCATGGACTATAAGAAGAAGTAGAAGAAGAGAACAAGAACAGAGATTATAATATGGGAAGAACACAGTGCTTGCTGTAGAAGATAGCAAAAGAAGATGTCGCTTGGCGTGAGTGCTTGAAGTCCTATGTTCCATAGGAGATAAAGAAGAGAAGAAAAAGATTAAAAACATAACCTTAAAAAAAATTCATATCATATTAACAACACCTAAATCACCTTCACATCTATCTCATCCTGATATTCACCTCACCTTCACAATTGTAGCACTGTCTGGAAGGTAACGGACTGAATCAATGTACAGAACAAATGGATCTCTGTTGGTGGTTGGCTTAGGGTCTGACTTTGTGGCAGAAGATTTAAACAGTGTCCAGGGGCTTGCAGACTCTGGGATATTCTGACGAGAACTTGGCTGAAGGATGGGTTTCGGTGGTGGCTGAGGTAGCGCTGGAGGCTGTCTGGGTGTTGGATTAAAAACATAACCTTAAAAAACATTCATATCATATTAACAACACCTAAATCACCTTCACATCTATCTCATCCTGATATATACAAATATATACAAAGTTTAAAATCACTCTGTCAAGTAATTTATATATAAACAGCTATCTTTCTTAACACAGTGGTTTCCGGGTCGAATTTATCATCTTTGACATAACCATCAGGAGTATCATCATAATTAGTATAATCTTGATCAATATCATTATTATTTCCTCATCATTTTCATGATAATCGTCAGTATCATCTTCACCAGTGTCATATCATCATCATCAGAACCATCATCATCATCATCATGATAATCATCAGTATGATCATCATCATCATCATCATCATCATCTTCCACTTCTGCCATCAAGAGTCGTGGGGGGGAATAATTTGCGTTCCAGCGCCCGGTGGGCGGCACTGGATTGTGTCATTCCATGTGGTTGTACAATGTCTCTGATGTCGTCAATCCATTTTCTTCTTGGATGTCCTCGTGGTCTCGTCGCAGATGATCTTTGATGTAAGGCCAGTGATGGTAGTTGCTGATGATGCATTCTAACGACATGGCCAAACCACTTGATCTTCTGTCTTTCAATAAATGTGGCACAAGGTGTTGATCCCACAGTCTGTCTGATAGTAGCATTTCTTACTCGGTCTCGGATTGTTAAGTTGGCAGCTCTCCTCAGGCATCTCATTTCGCAGGTGTTGATTTTGCGAAGGTGTAATTTGGATAAAGTCCAGGTTTGAGATTGGTAGCATAGGGTTGGTGTGAATATGTTGTTTATTATCTGTCGTTTTGCGGACATGGTATGTTTGGATGTTTCAGTAAGGGTGATAGTTGATATGTAAGTGCACTAGCTTTTTGACATCTGATTTCAATTTCTCTGTCCAATCTGCCATCTTCTGTGATCATACTTCCAAGGTATTTGAATTCTTTAACTTGTTTCAGAGTTGTGTTATTTATCTGTATACTTAGTGGGCCTGGCGATCTGCTAACTTGCATTACTTCGGTTTTGGCTATGTTTATACTCATATTGTATCTGCTGCAGGTTGAACTCAGATTAGTAATATGATTTTGTAGTCTGCCCTCATCGCTGTAAAACAGGCACTGATCGTCTGCAAATAGAAGTTCATTTATTCTCTGTGGGTCAGTTGTTTCATCAGGAGTAAAGAATTCTAAATTTTCTGAATCTGTTCTGTCGAGACTTGCTTCTTTGGAAATAGTATGATCATCACCAGTGTCATATCATATTCGTCATCAGTGTCCCATCATCAAAATCATCATCATAATCATCAGTATCATCTTCATCTTCACCAGTATAATCATCATCATCCTCATCAAGATAGTCATTAGCTTCATCATTATCAGTGTCATATCAAGTACAATCATAAAAATTATCATCATCATCAACATCACCATCATCAATACCATTCCCACCATTAGCACTAGATTCCTTATGATTAAAATCATACTTAAACTTAATTTTGTTGTTATCACCATCTTCAACACATCATTATCATCATCCTTATCAACACCATCATCAACACAATTGTCATCATCATAACTGTGCCTACTGCAGCCAAATCTCAATTCAGGCAACTTGCACACAAAAAATCTGTCAAAAATGTCAAGTGTTCCTTCCTGCAATGAGAGTATTTGTGACTAAATATTTATAATTATACATCATTTATAAGCATGCAACATGTCATGTAATGTTTATATTCATGTAAATATTATAATCATGTAATGTTTATAATCATGTAATGATTATAATCGTGTAACGATCTAGAATACCAAGTCTCCAACCAACAAATGCCTGAAGAAGTCGGATGTGTCTGCCGAAAGGTGCAAATATCGCAGCTCTGCTGTAAACAAGCACAATGCAATTACGTCTAAAACAAAATTCCGGACGAATGCAAAAGAAGAGGAATACCAAGTCTTCGGTGGACCAGTGGGGAGGGGGGGGGAGAAATGGGGAGAGAAGATGTACGTCTGCTGGATGTTTACAGAAAGGTCAAGGCCCCTGTTCCACACCATGAGGCTTATTGGGTATATGATGCCAGCCCCATATTTTTATAGACCAATCATTTGTTGATGGCTGATGTGTGCGGTATCATGCCGGACATCTTTTACCTCCCAGATCATTTCCTGGTACCTACTTTAGGATGGGTCAACCTGAGAGCCCAGGACAGTGTTTAAAAGAATCTCCAACATGCTGAGGATTTGAACATGTGAGCACTGGGCTAGCAGGCAAGTGTGCTAGTCAATGCTCTACCACAGCTTCCCCACTGCTGCTGGATGAGACACTGGCTGCAAGGGTAGAACAGGCAGATGAACTTTCTACAGACATGTTGCTTTCCTAGGATAGTGGCTTCGCCTGCGCTATCTGTTGCTTCCGTCATATCATCTTCATCATCATCAACATCACCATTGTCATCATTGAAGTTGCAGTCCAATGCTCCAATGGGACATAAAGGCAAATCATGAATAGGTTGGGTGGAAGATGTTGTCAGGCATGTCTGCAATCTTACCAATATCAGCCCTGGCAAGGGATGGGTGCCTGTGCCTCAAGCGCTTAACTGCAGCTTCTCCTGCATTGTCACACTTGACAGAT